>JAPYZR010009798.1:0-13842 GCA_030522945.1 Trichopria nigra
AAGACAATCTTGCGAGCGAAGCGAACCGGGGGTCCAGGGGGCGGAGCCCCTTGGTGGGGTTGGCGGCCGGAGGCCGCAGGGGCGAAGCCCCTAGTTTTAAACTGTTATCCTGACGAGTATCTCAATATAGGGTTGAAACGTCAACATTTTATCATATGTTTTTTTTTTTAATCCGTTATATAATCCAAGAAATATAACTTATTAATGAAACAAATTTTTACTTAAGAAAATGCACGGAAAAGAAGAATTTTGTTATAATTTTATACATCCAATCAAAAGTCGACTTCATTAATTAGTACTGCCAGTCAATAACGATTGATTTTGCAATCTTTAAATATCATGGAGCAATTACGCCGCCTATTTCTGATGAAATCGTGAACGAATCTATCGATAACGAATATCTGACGTACAATTCTGACGGTTCATTCCCTCTCTTCGAATAATATAGTATAGAACAGAAAACGGCTGAAGGAGTGCATCATTTGCATTCACTTTATATAATATAAATTACATAAACGACATCGCGGACAGTTATAATATTATTATCGGTATATTACCAGATATATGTATATTACCTGATGCCACGAATGCAACGAATGTCTCGATTACGTAATTAACCGCGTATAATTATTGACCAATCGACGCTAGTCGGGAGAAACATAAATTTCACGATATTTATAGACTTTCCAACGAGAGTCTCGATGATGAACGATTTAATTTGATCTTCTTTGTTTCAGACCATCCAAATGTACAAGAATATGGCAGCGCAATACGCCCTACAGCCCTCGCGTGAAATTTACGTTTAGCGATACGTCCACAGACAGAAAAAGAAATCTCTCATATGTATTTTCTTGATCTAAGAGGAACGCGTAAGTACTGTAAAACCTCCGTTATCGAATGCGGCCGATACCAACAAAAAAAAAAAAAAAAAAAAAACCCAACACCAAAAATGTTTTTCGAAGACCACCCACCACCACACCCCGCACTACTCTTGAAAATCACTGTATTGTCACGTTAGGTCCGGAATGAGAAAAGTTTCGTTACAAATAATGGTAACGGAACCGCGAGTATTCGATAACGGAGGCTCCTCTGCAGTGTCGCAGCTTTTTGTCAGTATAAGAGTATATATATAAGAGTATTTATATGCACAATGTTGTACATTTGACAGGGGCCCGAAATCATTTGTAAAGTCGACGTAAATGGAGTTAATTAACGGTACCCAAGATTGTCGCTAAGGAAACGATGATTGTCTCGATCGCGCGCGCTTTATTTGCATGGGTATTGCGTGACGCGATAGTCTCGCAATTGGACAAAATAACAGTATTTTACCATACGAATTCCAGTTTTCTCATTATGTGTATTCTGCCGGTAAATAATTGTTATTAGGGAATTTTCATTTAATGCCTAAGTATACGTACATTCACACACACACACACATATAAGTGCATTACGTTTCTTCGCAATCTTGTACTTTGAGTTTCACGTAGCTGGAATACAATGCAGTCGACATTAAACCGTTGAGTTCACCTATGATTTTCTCGGGCGTGAAAGGAATATGTATACCCGTGCCTGCATTCCCCGAGACCCTGCATAAGGTGAGGCTGCGCGTCGGTTGACATGCAGAGAGCTCCAAGCTGCTCTTCCGTTGTGTTTGGTACCGTCGGTGTTGCTCAACAGCCCCCGGGGAATCATTCGAAATAACGTATAATTTGGCGCGTAAAATATGCAGAGTGCCGTGGAAAACATTGCGCCTTTATACCCGCGCGCGGACAGGGCGCTTTCGATGAAATTTATGAACTCGGAAGGACGGCAGCCAGACATTTCCAAGAATTTCGATTAATACTGACCATCAGGACGGAATGCGTGTATAGTTAGCCTGCTCTCGCACCCTCCAGTCAAAGTTAAGAATCGTTCACCGGAGGCTGACTTTATTGGCCGTTGCTTTTTTAACCAATCGAGCGTCGGAACGCGTTAACGCAACCTCCAACGATCGTTCATCACATATCGTCAAACTCTCGGACACGGTTCATTCCGTCCTGTATACGGGATGGGTCCGATACATCCTACATATAGTAGCAACGTTTATCACTGATGTACGTCCCATTATTCATTCTGAAATCCTCGGAATTACGCGAGACGGCGAGATAACATTTGCATAAGACGACGCTGAAGTTACGTGAACGTACTTCCGGGGGCGAACGCGACGCGAGATGATGACATCACGTGACTTTTGCTCTTCGAACGCTTCCCGTGGAAGGAACACAATCGCGACTTTCTAATGCGGATAATGCAAAATGGTTTATTCCAATCATTAGTCATTGCTTGGCTCGATGCATTTTTGCGACATTTTTTTGTTACGCCATCGATATTGCAATTAACGGTCATATTGTTTCGATCGTGACACAATGCAAACAGTTCTTTTGCACTCGATGATTTTACCGAAGCACTCGAAGTAATGTCTGTCATTACTGTTCGCTCTGTTTACACGCATAATGTCATTGGTATATGGTATGTGGATGTACATCGTCATCGGTTTACTAGGTCTGAACTTTTGTCGGAATGTAGGTAGGAAGGTATTGACGGTTACATTACAAGCTCAGTGTTCATGAAAAAAAATATACGTTTTATAATCAGTTTGGCCCAATTAGCACTGGACGTCCATGATTCGTCCAATTTTCATCCATTCGTCTACATGCGATAATTGTACATTCGTTGGATGTCCAATTATGTACGGATAATGGATGAACCTGGTTTTATGTTTATGTTTATAGATGTATTTATAATAGACATACTAAAAGTCCGACCTGGACGTACGATGTTGCCTGGATGCATTTGTGCTGTTTGGACGACAGCACAAGTCCTTCTGAAATCGCAAGAACTGTTAGAACCGCCGCATGAACTGGAATCTATTCGGTCGGAACAAATATCGTGGCCTGATTGGGCGTGAACTTAAAAAATCCAACATTATGTCGAATCAGATAAGGAACTGAAACTGAGTATTGTAGGCTCACATAAATGTCGATGCAGCACTTTATTCACTTGTATATTTTCTATCGTTAAACGATAAGTTCACCAATAGGTCAAACAAACTCTGCGTATACTAAAGTTTTGCGGGAGATGTCAGAATGCCTACAAGCTTCGATGTTCAGGTAAGTCAGTGGACCCATTCCGTTGATTGTCGTGGTATTATTATATTGTAGTTTTACATTTAATTAAATAAACGCTATATTAAGGGTAAACCCTTTAACCTCCCCTTTTTCTCCATGTAATCGCCATGTGGATCCAAGTCCAGCGAAAAATTTCGAAAAACGAAAGCCCATAGGGGCGGACGATGTTTCGAGGATTTCAAGAATCGGTAGCAGTAAAAATGACCTGCGAACTCGTCGATTGGTATCGTACCCTATAATTTTGGAGACTTTCTGTACAGTGGGTTCCAGTCCTCAGGCATATCAGCAATCATCGAAGATGAGCGCAGGTGGCAACGGTCGCATGCATCGCGGAAGAAACGGGTCGCGAAGACCGGAAGAGCAGAACGAGGAGGAGGAGGAGGTGGAGGAGGAGGAGGAGGAAGACGACGACGACGAGGACGACGACAAGGAAGAGAAGTCGGCGAAGGTGGCGGCGGTGGTGGTGGTGGTGGTGGTGGAGATCGCGTCGAGCTTTGTCCCACCGAGAAAGAAGACGCTCATAACGGCTTCCTGCGCTATCCGCTTCCTCGTTCTTCGTGATCGCGAGTGTTGGTAGACCCGCGGCGCTTGCATGTGCACATCACATCATCGCATAACGAGTAACGAGTAACGAGTCTCGGCGAAGCCCCGTGGCCCGTAGGCCTTGGGTGCCGATGCACCGATGCGGGATCGCGGCTGTTCTCTTGGCGGTTCTCGGGTACCGTTGCAGTCCTCTCCGTTGCTCCTCTCGTGCGGGACTTCGGTTCACCAGGTCGCTTCTACATCCCGCAAAAAGCAGTCGCTCACAGACTTCCTTCTCCCACTGCTCCCTTTACCAACTCATCGGCTCAAGTTCCCGTGACCCATCGTTCGCGAGTTCATACTCTCGCGAAAGAAAATCCCTTTCGCGGCGATCCTAGCTAGGCCGCGAGGCGCGAACCGTTCGAGCGAATCGATGAATTCGACCTGCACGCTCCTCTTGCCACTACTGAACTCTTGACTACCGAATCCTTAGCGGCGACGGGTCTTTGATCATACTTGATGGCGACACACATTTCACACTCATTGTTCCTCCGTATCTCCCGACTTTCAATCGCAACTCCCTATTCGTGCCTGAATTCAAATCGTACAAAACCCGGAATTGCGTCCTTTGTGGTTTAGAAAATTTTCTTATTCAGCCATGCGTGATAAGATATTTTTTATTGTACATATTAAGGATAGTGACACTGTCTGATCTACCTACGGTGAAAAAAGAAATGTCAACTAATCTTCCATGCCTGCGTAGTACCTGAAAAATGCATCCGCACGAATGGTCCCATCATAAATTTCAATTTTTATTATCGCACTCGTTAGACCAGTATGTCAAACGACCATTGCACATCAAACTTTACACTCTGTTCAGAGATATTGTCAGTGATATAGTCAGTGACGTTGAATACCTACGACGTTACAATTTCAGAATGTTAAAAGACGAGCGTTTTATTATTTGTCTCCTTCAGTGTAAGTGCAGTGTAAGTGGTGTTGCTCACCTAAAAAGGTAAAAAATGGACTGGCTGAAGTTGATAATTATCTCCTTCCCCCTTCCCAATGTAAGGCTTACAGAAGGACATCCCAAACCACACTACTGGATGGGCCTTTTTTCACTTAACTTAACTTAAGAAACTTAGCTTTTTCACTACTTCATTAGGCAAAATCAACGCCAATAGCACCTGGAGCCGACATGTTGTAAAAACAAAGAGTATGGATTTGGGCACGGCCTACTATAACCTAGATATGTCATACCATCCTCATGCTTCAGCTCTTTAGATTCGTGGCACGGGGAGACTTGGGAAACCGAATTACGGGCAGTCATGTCGAAACACTTTATCCAATTTTTTTGGGCAGCAGTGACCGAATGTACGCGATTCTATAGCACGAGGGTACATGCCTTTATTGTACTGGGGTCTGGGGAACCTTTGAGCGCCTCCGGAAACTACATCCCCTCCATTTCATTCTAAACGTATTGCTACGAAGGACTTCAAATTGAATCACTTTTTATCTCCCTATTGTGTACACCAGTGGTCATTACTGCCTGCATTATCGACAAAAGTTCCTTTGTTCATGGGGTTTGTAAATGTAGCAATTGTCATCATCTATAAGCGCTTTACAAATTACAGTCGTAGGGGAGCAATTGCGAGATTCCATAAAATTTCCAAATATAGCTTTTGATTAGTGATTGATAAAATCACCAATAACGACGCAGTATCGTGCATCATCGGACAATCATCTTTATTTATTTATTGACCGGACGTTAAGATACTCGAAATTATATTGTAAGGTTGGTAAACTATAAGCCATATACGAACCGTTCCAACGCCATGCGGTCTGAACATTCACGCAAGTATCAGGTATCCTTCAATCGTCATTATGCGTCTAATCGACATGTCGGTAAGAATGGAACCTCCCACTTTGACATTGATTGGATACGTAGCATTAACCATGGCCTTCCGCTAAGCTACAACCATCTAATCATTGCGAATGATTCTTGTACAAGAAACTGTAAACACCAATGTCACGTAATGTCGTAATTCGACAATTCTCAAAAATCGTTTTGAGAATAACGCGTTTAAAGATCAAAATACTTACTTCATTGTTATGATGAAATGAAAGCCGCCTTACATTTCCTTACTCGACAATGTACTGTCAAAATTTTTATAGATTTCCTCTCACTTACGATTTCTGACTGCCCCGCAGTGATTCCGCATGAATAAAGACTCCGAGTATACATTTCACATGAGCCTTATCAGTGTCGTGAAATCTGACCAATCTGACTAAGGGATCAATCGCAATGGTCGTACGTCACTCTTCGGTATACGACAATGAAGCCATTGTAACCTCCCATTTTAACCTTCTCAACATCGAACTTGACATTTGTTCATCTAAAACTGACATTCGATTATTGCGAATGATCCCTGTTGTTTGACACTATACTCTGATTCGTAAAGAAACGAAAAGGTAATTTCTGATTGACACGAGACTGTGCGATCATCAAACAACGTATCAAAATTAGCAATCGACTCGAAAGATCATTTCAGCTTTATACGTACAATCGTGTTTGTAATAATCCCAAATTCAAACCGAAATATTAAAAAATCGTTTCGTCCTTTCCCCACGGGCATTTCCGCGACATCGAGCGTGATGCACCCGTTTATGCGTCTTCGACTTGTCAAAGCCGCCATGTCAAGCCGGCGTCTGTCCTTTGTAAGGCGCTACGCAATCATTGTAAAAGGGCCTTCGCACCACGACGGGCGCCGCACGACGTCCATACGGATATTGAGAGAAGGACCAAGCAGACTGGTACGTTTCGCACACACCAGCCACTCTAAGTGATGAAATCTCGACAGGCACGGAAGCCGCATTAAAGCACTACCACCACACACGCGGTCGCGCATTACGCGAGCTTTTGCCAAGCTTTGTTCAAGGTCTGACCGAGCTCTGCCAAAGCTCGGCCTACTTTGTTCCGGTGGCTTTGCTTAGTGCCGCGCTTTCTCTCTCTTTCTCTCTCTCTCTCTCTCTCTTTCTCTCGTCATTGCTTTGCAGTCGCCTGGAACAATCACGTATCCCGACTCTATTGTAATCACGGCTTGATATGGAGAACCACGAAGAAGTGCAGCACAGAACTTCTGTGTCGTAGGCTAGAGTCGAAGAAAGAAAAAAAAAAAAACAAATGGTCGTATATTATACGGAGGCCGACAGGCGCTGGCCTGAGACTACACGCACCACCATCACACTCGATTAGCCTCCAAATGCTTCATCCTCAATCTCACTTTCGGTATTTTCCGCCCTGACCAGTTTAACCCGCTCGCGAACGACGACTAGGGTGGAATTTTAAAATTTATGAATGAGGAAGACTCGAATATTCACTTCTGGATTCTTGAGAGCTTTCAGGATATTCTGGTTTGCAAATGTCACCTGGGTAGTAGTAGCGGTTTCTTTTTTATTTATATGCATGAAGAATAAAGAAGCATTATATGTTTTCTCAACTTTGTGCTCATATTAAAATAATCGAACAAAGGCGCTGTCGGAAGTGGAACGGTGGACGATTGTAATAAAGCATCAATCTATACGGATTAAGATTGAATGGGTGAAGATAGGCAGGAACTGTTCGTAGATAGAGCGAGAAAGAGAGCGACAACAAGAGAGAGAGAGAGAGAGAGAGAGAGAGAGGGGGGGGGGGGGAGGGAGAGGGATGTAGGGGAGCATCTCCGTTTTCCAATTACTCGATGCGTCGCACCTAAATATCGCGCGTCAAACGCAGGGCTTCGGATGTAATATATTCAACCGCTAATCTCTCGATATATGGTGGGTTTTGCTGGACTTTGCTACCATCCGGCATCGGACGAGGGCAGTGGCCCGGGGGGGTTTAGCTTCTTTGTCGCGTGTCTTTCCGAATGGGGTACACGTGATACAGTTAAACAGGGAGACTGCAAAAGAGAGAATGGAAGGAAGAGAAAAGGGGGCGAGATAGGGTAGACGCGTGCACGCGGTGGCAAACTGGCTTAAATTGCATTCTGCCGCGACGTGCACCGGCTGGAAGGTCGGAGGGTGGTGGATATTCACAAAGGAAATCTACGGTACTAACCAGGGCATTAACGGGAACCCCGTTTCCGACAAACAAGTTCAGTTTCCTGTCTCACTCGCTCGATCTCGCCTCCCCCTTTCCGCTCCTTCTTCCTCTGCTGTCCTCTATACTGCACCCCTCGCCACGGAGTTCTTCTTGGTCCCCGACACGTTTCGTGCCCTTCGGGAGCTGCACCCGCGCGAGGGGTTGCTTTTCCTACGTCGTTTGATATTGATTACGAGGGGTAGCGAGGATGGGGCTAGTCCCTGATTTCATACCCCGATTGGCACCGTTCGCAGCTCGATGGCCGCTTTGAAGTTGAGAGAAGACCGACCTTTTTTTCTTCTTCTGCTGTGTTTTCATTTTTTTTTTTTTTTTTTACGTGAACAGCCAAAGCTCGGACCGCGGCCCGAACCATCTCCGGCGATAGCTTTGTTTCACGAGGTTCCGCGATGGACTTTGTTCCGCTTTGACCACATTCTACTTCCTGCACCAAGATTTCCATACAAATGTGCAATGTAAATGCAAAAATATGCTGCGAGATTCGGCAAAGTGCGGGAGGGAAACTTTCATCCTTAAAAATTCTCCCGTTTCACTTATATGTGAATGCGAGCACATCGTTTGGGGAAAGAATATTGCATGAATGACATAATAATATTCGCTCTTACAGCAGCACTCTTCTAACTGTCCGAGTCCCCTAAAATATTACTGCCAGAGAGAGAACAGCTTTTTTGACGTTTTTCGCTTCTTGACGGATCGACTCGAATTTTCGCCGGAACAACGACATTAGAAAATGCTATAAAAAAGTAACAAACTGCCATTTAAGCCATTTCCCATTAGTGGGGCGGCAGGTGTTTTTGACACTATTTTGATTGATGGCGAACGATTTGCCCGTTCATCGCAAAAAAGAAGACCCACACGCACACATGTGTTAATCGTAATAATACTGTATTGATCATAAATGTTTTTTCAATAGCTCCAAGCACTTGAAATATAAGTGTAAGCCGAAATGTACACTTTGGAAAAATCTTCTTTCAATCATGTATTAAGAAGATTGGTCGAGACTCGAGTATGTGCGGTTCAATCCCCTCTTTAATTAAAAATTCTACTTCCCTATATATGTATACACAAGACCACACCGCACTGCCCACAGGACATTTCATGTTAAAGGAAAGTATTCATGCGATTGGTTGATTTTGGTCACGTGCCATCGTAATGAAGCCGAAAACTTCCTCGGGGATCTCGCGGGGATTGTAGAAACATTGTAAACAAAGTATATCATTGATCGTACGTGTCATGTTGTTTTTTTCTTATTGTTGTTATGATGAATTTTGGTGAAGATTGAAAGAAGTTTATTACACGCGTATGCTGAAAATCTGCCTGAGATTCATATAGAGAAACAAAATACAAATAATGTTAGTAGTATTATTATTATTATCATTCACCCTTGCGTGTATCGCCACACGAACTCTGCTACTTGAAGACGAACTTCAACTGGCAACCAATAATAGGTGACATGCATTATTAAAAGAACTATATAACAGCCAAATTCGGTCCTACTAATTATTTATTTATAGCTGCCATTTCGACGAGATTTTTCATCCTCTTCAGGGGCTTAATATCCCCATGCGTCTATTGTTTACATGACACTTCATTTAGGATACTATTACACCTTTCAATTTTGTTCCAGGCCGTAATTTCCGAATGACTGATGCTCCTTTGTAGTAAACGGGAAACCTTTAATGTTTATACCCACGTTTTTCTGAATGTCCCCAGAATGTCTCAGAATCTCTCCAGAATTCTGGCAGAATGTGCAGATACTCCAATACACTACCTCTGAATTTTCTGAATGTGGGGTTCGCAGAGGAAGTCAAGTGTTGTGAGTCAATATTGACAACCAGCGGTACATTAAGCGAATCTCTTTTATCCTTATCTTGCAAAACTAGCCGTTTTCAAGTTCAATTGCGTCCAGAACTTTCGATTCGGATGCCCCGTATGAAATCACGCTCCATTGCCACCACCTTCATTTAACTATACCCTACCTACTTTCCCTTTGTTTTCATGGCATAGGGTCCTTTATGGACGTAAATTTGCCGCAGAAATCGTGCAATTTCACAGATCTTTGTATATATACATGCCAACGCCGTGCTTTAGACAAGGACAGCTATGTGATTTCGAGGATCCTTATTGGTTCATTTCGGGGTGTATCCGATATATTTTGATGTTTCTTTAAATGCGTGCAGACGGTATGTATAACGTGCGAGTTCTGCCGCAATTGTACATGTCCATACAATTTTCGCTTTAAACATCTGTCGTTGACAACGTTCGGTCGTTAAACCTATGATATTTCTCGTTATCGTACTCTTCTCTTAAAGCGTGGCGTACAATCCGCTAACGTTCCAGTTGAAAAGTTGTTTGACGATGTATTTCCGAAAAGCTGTGGACATACATGTTCGCTGCGTTGTTTAGAATTTTCTGTATTTCGTATTGTAAGATTATTGATACATTATTGGCCTTATATGTTAAGCCTACACTGGACCTATATCGGGTATATAATTGGGCTCACCCTAATAGTAGAAATTAATCGTAGCGTTGTATCGACTCTATCTAGATTACCAAGAATAATTACCAGTTCTAGACTGGAAAACTATATAGCCCCAATGTAGCTGGTAGACGCCTATAGCATATAAGGTCATGATAACAGTCTATGTGCATGATCAAAATGGACTCTGACCACTCACGTAATGTATTAACGATATTTATTTGTAACTCTTGTTCTTGTTCATCAGTATTGTCATCGTTATCATCATTGTCATCATTATCACAATTATTATTATCGTAGCCATTAACTTTATCACTGTCACTATTTCCAAGGCCAACGTTATTGATATAATTGCTGCGATTGTCATCATTTTCTTCATTACAATCGTCTCCAAATTCTTCATTTCCTTCTCTTTCTTCGTATTCTTCTTCCTAGTCTTCGTGATGCACCTTTATTTCTATATAAGAATTCCTCTCTTTCCTGCTTCGGACATTGTTCGTTGCTAATACAATGGACATTAATAATCCAACTTGTATTTCCTAATACCTAATATTTGCAATTTAGCAAATGGATCATATTTACTATTATTAAAATAATTTTTATTAAATAGTACTCTTACATTATTTATCACTTTTAATTGTGCTTTATGTTGTCATTTACGAAATTATACACGTTCTTTCTTTACCATATCTACGAATTTCAATGGACTACTTTATTTTAATCTAAAAAGATATAGAGACCTTTACAATAAACTGGAATGACGCGATTACTTTCTGCCTGGGCATATTGGTATTTACATTGAAAAATATTACCATTTTTTGGTACATTTTCGCATCGATTCTAATGCAATCTGTTGAATAAATTCGAAATGAAGGATTCCTCACAATCCGGTGAGATAAAATAAGTAATTCGATTAAATGAGCTCGCAATGTATTCTTCGAGTCCTCTCTTTGCGTTCGTTAGCCTTATTTTTCTATAAACTCAAAAAAAGCCTATAAAGGACATAAAAAATTACACATAAGAGTACATTTTGAGCTCAGCCATTTCTAAAATATTGTTCGACAGACATAATGAAATTTTGTTACCTACGAATTTTCATTTGATATAGCGAAATTTTATAAATCAGCCCCGGGGTTCATGTCCAAAACCATTGGGTACCAAAAGTTTCAAGAAAATTCACTACTGAAAAAAACATCATTTCTGAACTTAAAAATCTGCAGGGCAGATTTTGAAGGCTCTTCTTATTGCCTTTATCCAAAAAGGACTTCAAAATAATTAAGTATATTTAAACGTTATAAGCGTTATTTTCTAAAAACGCCAGACATTAATGAAAAATCATATTTATATATGAATAATATAAAATTGTTTGAAACTTTATACTTCACGGTCTAAAAAATTTAATTTAAATTGCTATAAATATATCCATATATGCCGATATAGACCCTCCGCTTTTTCGTTGCAATATACCCCTACATCCCCTTTCGACTCTTTGAAGCGTTATAGAGTTTACTTCCCCTTTCATAAATTATTTTAATAAAATAAACGTGAAACTACACATTGTACTTTATAAAAGAAAATTTTATTTTTATGATCTGTATAATCAAGTATACAATTATTAAGTACGAGTAAATGCAGCAGATTATATGCATGCTCTTTTTTGCAATTTTGTCAGTACAGCCTTAAAATTTAGTTTCGCATCATTTCTAATCGCTTTCAAGTTTTTATCTCTGAAACTAATTAACTTTAACTTTAATTTTATATTCATGCGATTATGTACAATATTGATAGAATATATTAACAATAAGAAAAAAACTTTTCTCATTTTTAGTCCGCAGAAAAAAAATGTTAAAAGTCGTAATCGGTCAACCGCGATTATGAAACAATAAAAAATTGTAATAAAATATAAAAATGATTTATAAATATGAAGATAAATAATTAAACGTGAAAAACAAACGGATGGTCATAAATAAAAATAGAAATATGAAAGTCATCAAACTTGGAAAAAATGTAGATATTAAAAAAAGTCTAATGAAAATCAAACTTTGGAATAAATTGAATTTTAAAAAATTGATACTTTTAAAGAAGTATATATAGAATAAAAATGAAATCGATAGTTATAGAGTAATAAATAATATAATTATTTAATACTGGTTTGAAACGAGAATAATTCTTTTGTCTACGCACGTGTCCGCGTTACTTCCGAGGTACATGCTGCAGGTGGCCAAACTATAGAATTAGGGGGTTTTATATTTTTATTAAATCCCCCTTCTCAACTAAATCTCTTCAGTTACGACGATAAGCTTAAAGTAAAATATGTACTTATTTGTGGAGAATTACAAACAATAGTTTTCTGGAAACCTTAATTGTACTTTGAACGAAATATAACATTTTAATTAGAATTGAGACTTTTTGGGTTAAAATAATTATAATTGTTATATTATCAACTAAACATAAATAAATAAATAAATGTATTATGTACACCCTGGAGTTATTGTGAGGACCGCATCCCCTACTTATGCAGGGACTCTTTCTCATAAATATTGTTACTTAAAAGAAAACTAATTATTAAAAAAAAAAATGATAACATATAATACATTTTGATTGTTCGTCTATGTTTTAAGTATATATATTAAAAGAAAAATTGCAACCCTCCCAGCAAGCATGAATTGTACAATGACGTCAAAAAGCCGTCAAAATTTTGATGAAGTATCGAAATGAAGTCATTTGGACGTCATTTTACAGTTCGTGTTTGCTGGGCTACCTCATCCGACCAAGCCTAACCTATATACACACGAGTCCCTATAAACGGAGTCCTCACAAGTATGCCAAGGCATATATAAATAAGATTGCATAAATGATTAAATACAATTTTGTAAATATAGCGTGAGTTTAATTTTTATAATGCACGTATAAATTCATGAAATGAAATTTAACCTAACAAACAATAATACGAAGATAACCTTAAAATTCGCAGGAACCTCTATATATTCTTACGTATAATAATAAGTAATTGCAGTCCAATCAAATGTATTTGTAAAATTTCTAAATTACATTATTTTATGTAATTACAAGAAATATTTGAATTGAATTTGAATTTATTTCATAACCAGGCTACAGTGTATTACATATAAAAGAAATTATATACACGGTAGCAATACTGAGTGCAGAATAGAAAGCGCATCCACAGTATACTGCAGAGATATATATACATATCTGTACGCAGACGGGTACTTATAACATATAAACTTAAAACTAAGGAATAACTAAAGGCTAAAGTTTACTTTTACGTGTTCCGCAATAATTATATGATAAGATAGAAAAAATAAATAGAAGAAATTACAGTGTGTTATATACGAAATATTCGCAGATTTAGACTTTACTTTTTGTATTACAACCTCATGTTTCCTATAATCTTTACTAAAACCTGCTTGAAATTTCTATTATTTAATATTTTGTGTTGATAAAGTAACTTATTGTAATATGAAAAGGCAGTAAAAATATGACTTCTTTTTCCAATTTCCAATTTGACAATA
>JAPYZR010009800.1:0-10985 GCA_030522945.1 Trichopria nigra
TTAATTTGATGTTAGACGGCAGACTAGTACCGCGATAGCGAAGCCTATAGAGAGCATGATGCACTTTTGTCGAGATCGAGGAGACATGTCTGTTCCAAGAGAGAGAGAGAGAGAGAGAGAGAGATGTAGCTGTTGAATAATATCTGCCTACGGCTATTGCAGTCATTATGCATCAAGTCTAATATGTCAATAATTCAAACTATACGCGTATGCATCCATATACTATAATATCAAGAATCATTAATGTATATATGCAAGTCTTCAATCATGGGCGGGCTAATTCAGTTCTGCGCTATGTGCACTTGTCGTAGAAGTGCATTTTTTTCTTATTTACATATTATTATGTGATATCGCTAACATTCTCAAAAAATCTCTAAAAAAGTTTTGTGACAAAATATGATATACATAATATATGTATACATGTTATAATATATGTTGAATCTGGTTCAAAATGGTTCAAAAATGGCTTAATACCGATAGTTCCAGGAACGGTATATACTTTTAGGACAGTCCTGGAAATGTGCATAATTGATGATAATTATATATATATATATTATTTCTAACAGAAAAGTTTTAATTCCAACAATCAAAAGCATCTGTGCAATTTAGCAAATTAAATTAAAGCAAAGAGAAGTGCAGAATTCATTCGTGTAATATAAAATTCTCTGGCAATACCAGAATATAGGATCAAATAACAAAAAAGTACGGCGCTATTACGAATCCACGTATACCTCTGGATAAATTCGATAAAAAAGTACTGCTGCAAACAATACGAGCGAGCGAGAGTCGTGTTAACCTGTCAGTTACGGTGTCGAGCATCGAAACCATTCAAGCGCTGAAGCCTTGTCACCTCGATTGCGAGAATAAGTCGATCCTGCTCACTGCGCTTAATATACGAAAGCGGAAATGCATTTTTGGAGCATTTTCACAGCGTGGTTATTGCTTTTTAATTGCGGCGCCGCACGGCGTTCAGAGTTCCCGACATTTGTTATTTTCGTAGTTTCATCATTTTTCCCCTCCTGATATCTTGTCATTTTATAAATACGTCAAGTGATTTTTCTTATATTTCCAAAAACTCTTTTTGTTGTTTCTTCCAGTATTTTTAGATGAGGTTGGAAAAGAAAGGAATGCTATATAGATTATTATAGGTTAAAAGTTTTAGTCCACCAGTCGTGGAGTTTATTAAAAATACGTGCAAATATCAACTTGTCGTAAAAAGCGAAAAACAAGTTTAATTTCCGAGCAGACTAAAGTTATTATACTCTTATTAACATTTTATTAAAAAACTAAGTAATTCTAAGTAATTATTTTTGAATTTTAGTCGCTATTAATTACGTATTCTCAAGAAAAAATAAAAAAAAAAAAAATCTTAATGTCGTTAAAATCATGACCCGATAAAAAATGTACGGGTAGCAGCGAGAAAATGAGGGTTACGGGACGGTGATAAATTGCTCGCTTAAATCGAATGAATAAATCCGATTATTCTTCGAAATTCGTACAGATTGCAGAGTACAGATCGCTCTCCCTAGAGAGTGAGAGAGAGAGAGAGAGAGAGAGAGAGAGCGCGTATTAAGTGATAAGGAAGGGATAAAAGAGACGACGACTCGATACTCGCGTTGGTACACCTCGCTCGGTCAAGACTCCCGAGCGAGATCGGGATCGAAATGGTTGAACGACTGCGAAGCAGCATCAGCAGGTAATGCGGAAGGGCTGACTTCGTTTTAGTCAAAGTCCAAGTCAAAGTCAGAGGAAGGGAAAAGAAGGAGGAGTGTGGCCGAGTGGGTGAGAAAGGTAGAGACAGAAAGAAGCCAACGAGGTGTGCGGAGGTGACGGGTAGCGGAGAAGAGCGCAATGACTGAGGGGGATTGGACGGAGAGAGGAGGAACATGCAAGGTCAAGGGATCGAGAGAGCCGAGAGAGCAGACAACCACTATGCATTAACAATAGCCGCATTGTCCACCGGTTGCAATGTGGCTTGCTTGCTCGTTCGCTCGTTCATTCGACTGAGTGCGTGGAGGAGACACGTAAAGAAAGACGAGGAGCACCGAGGCATCTGAGATCGTATCGCCAGATAATATTGTACTGCTCCATTCCTCGCTTGATTTTGTTCCACGCTTCTCTCTCTCTCTCGCTCTCCCTCCCTCCCGCGCTGTACATTCTTCGTCTGTGTGTCATGCGTCTTCCTACGCCTCGACTTCCACTTTTTCGTCTTACAGCAGTTTTTGAAATTAGCGCAGAGCAAAGTAGAGCCCAAAAAATCGTAGAATCTTCTAGGGAATAAGACGACGTAAAACGCGAACAATGACGGGTTTTGTCTCCCGTACACTTTCCAATTTTATTCAGCCATCATTTTATACTCCTGTCACGTAATCGCCATTTCGCCAATTCGATTCGATTTAACCGAGTCAAGCGATTTGAATAAATATAGTACATACAAAATTCATACCGTCGCGTCGTTCCAATCAATTATTTATTCCTAGTACAAACCTCGTTTTGACAATTAATGGCTTAAATGCCGTATCTCTTTCAGAAACAATTGACGTAAGCGATATCGTTAGAACTTTCATCGTCCCTATCAGAATCGAAAATTAAACAATTTATGGACGATAACCCGGATATATTAATAAGGTACAGAAATGAAATGTGGCTTATTTTCAAAACGCGATTAGACTAGTAGCAAATTCATGATCCACGGAATAAATTTTTACGGCCAAACCAAATAAATGGGCTCGATAATAGTTACAGCCCTTGGAAACGAAAAATGCAAATACATATTATTTTTGACGAAGCAAAGTGTTTCTAGGGGCTGCTAGAACAAACGTATTGTCGCTTGGCGATTGGAAGAACTTTTACCCCATAAGAAATGTCTTTACTTATGGATCGATGAAGACATATGCCTCTTACTTCTTCCAAAGTCCATGGCTGTGCAAGAGTCCATGCTTATCGGACCAATCGCGTAAACAGAAAACGTCTTCTTAGTAGGTCGCCTTGTTGGAGTATTATTACTTCAGATTTTTTTCTGCTCTTCCCAACTACACGTCAACAGAAGAAGAAATATTTCATCTTCTTGTCATCAGCTACCCAGCTTCTACGGAAAATCTTGTGGGGGTAGTAACGTGAATGTTGAGTTAATGCATTATTTTCTAAAACCAACAAGAATTGTTTTACAAAATGGCAAATTCGCATCATTTAATTTTGTAAACTGCAGCAACTGTCATACCGGCACGAATAATGTCGCTAATGAAAACACAATTGGTGCCAGCTGCGGAAGATAATTTCGAAACATACGTACACCTAAGTAACCACATGATGGGTATATAGTAAGAAAAGACTCGGCAGTCTTTTAAAGTCGGTCGAATCAAATTGGCAATCGGAATGGAGAAAGGTCCATGAGGAATCGATGGCACGGGATAGAATAGGTGGCATTCGGTGGTATACGTCAGTTTCTCTTCATTTCAGTGTCACGGATACCCGAGCTGCCTACCGTTAAGTTCACTCGAGGCCAGTAACCCAGGCAGTAGACTTATTTGGAATATAGTTTCTCTTCTCTACCCACTTCGCTCGTCGCTGCGCAAAGCCTCTCCAACGACCTGACGATGACGATATTACAACCTATAAAGATGCCAGCCACTTCAAGCCACGCGCCGTTGCTATTGAAATTCAATCTCTCGCTCATTGCCGCGCGTATGTATATACATACTTGCAAATTTCTCTCTCCCCCATTTGGTTTCACTCAATGGAATTGCAGTTGCTGCGCGCGCGTTTGTGAAGAAGGCGCGGGCGGCTCGCGCGGCGGCGCCGCGCCACACCGTATATTCCACGTCCATTCAATTTATACTATCTTAGCATTCCGTATAATTAAAAGACCGCATAAATGTAATGCCATAAAGAAGATAGTGTTCATTCGTTCATTCAGCTACCGAGCGGTATTCGAGCGATTAGATTACTCGTGTTAATCGTGCGCCCGCTCACATTTTCCTCCCCTTCCCATCTTCCTTCCTCTACTATAACAAGAACGCAAATATTACAGACTGACGTAACATTTGCATAAGCGACCAAGTTCGGCGGCGCTAATTAACTTGTCTTGTCAAACAATTGAAGGGAAGCTTCCAATGGTATATTAATAATTATCCATTTCGAGCAATGCTAATTGTGCTTAAGTGCCCAAATAATGGATTCCGTGCTGCAGGACAGCCAATCTATATTCGAGAGCGATGATTTTTATAAGGGCACTCTACTTTATTACACGTGGAAACATTTTTAATGCAACAACATAGACGAATAGGTTTCTGTTGAGAAGAAAAAAAATTAATAGATGTAATATGTACATTATACATATATAAATATGACAAATGTATATCAAAGATACAAACAGCTTCTTTCAAGCTTTTTTCATACCGTATTAATGGCATCCGATAATATACATTTTTTCCCTCTTAATTAGTAATAAGGTTTCGTCCTTCAAGCAAAAACAGTAATCACTAATTCTTACTGTGCCTCTTGCTCTCTCTCTCTCTCTCTCTCTCTCTTTCTCTCTCTCTCTCTCTCTTTTTCTCTCTCTCTCTCTCTTCATTGGTCTTCCCTCCCACTTTCACTTCGACAATCCGCTTCTATTACTGTTTTTCGCCCTCCTCTCTTTAATTACCTCCTTTTTAAGTGATAGATCTTTAAATCAATCTTCTCTTATCTCTCTGAAACTTCACACCCTGCCAGCGAAATGTTCAAACGCCTTTTTCATATATATTTGCGGAAATTGTATTTTTACGTTATCTTATATCACTTCATTTCACCTGGTAGAAATGAAAACATTTTTTAGCTAATTCTTAGACAAGTCAGATATTTACCATGTTAATAAAAGCATAGGAGAAATGGATAGTGTAAGAAAAAAATGGATAAATTTCTACTAGGGTCGAAATTTTTATAAATTTTCATTAATTTTCATCATTTCTATTTCTTACAATGTATTTGTCCACGGCTATTGGCGGCCAGGGCATAATAAAGATAAATCAATCAATCAATCAATCTCTCTCTCTCTCTCTCTCTCTCTCGATCAAATATCTGTGGGTTACCTTCGTTACAGATATACGGTATATGCGAATCAAGCATATTTTTGTAAAAAAGTTGGAAATGAACAAATCCTCTGATTAGCTAAAAATATTCAATCTAACTCTAATCATTAAAAAAAAAGAAGGTTTGTTTTCCTTCGTGTTGTTTACGAATAAACATGTCATCATGGCGTTTTGATTATGTAGAGGATAAAAGTGGAACGTCCTCCCTTGCTGATTGGTTCTGACATTTTAGATCAAGCTTCCGGTATAATGTATCGCAATATATAGCGCGTACACTAATAAGGTAGCTTCAACAAGTATTTATTATAGCAATCACGTGCATTCGTATTATGATGGATGGTATAATTACTGGTCGATCGTACAAAACGGTGACTTCTGGCTAATTAGCAGGGCTCTACATTTATCAACTATATCCCCATTAGCAAGCGACGTACCAAATGTATCGTTAGAGTAGCCATAAAAGTATGATTCTACACGTGAATGAAAAGCATTTTAAGTTAAGGTCAATTTGAACGCTCGATAAGGCAAAATGACGCATAGATATGGTAAGTTAAATATAACATACATGCTTTGAGAGGCATCGGTAGATTTATATAATAGGGCAGACGAAGAACTGATTTAGATCACGTCAGTACCATTAATGGCTCCTTCCAGACAATTAAGTTCGACCCAATATCTGACAGGAATACGTGTATGTACTCGGATAGGCATATGCAGCAATAAAATACGTGATTTAATGGACATATTGAACATTTCTAATTAGTAAGAATCCCGAATGATTCTGAAGTTCAAAACATAGCAGTCCAATGAAAATCATTTAAAATAAATATATATATGTATATATATTTATTTGTGATTATTAGTATATTTCCCACTCTCAAAATGATCAAACCGTTATTACCCTTGTATTCTAGATAAAATAGAATAAAAACTTAATTACCAAATATGACTTCTAATTTTCGTTGGACTGCAACGACGTTTTGAACTTCAGCAACATAATCCCGATGTCACTAGATTATCTCAATGGCTTTCCGTAGTGTTGGCGTTTCCTCGAGATCGATGCTCGGAGAGTAATTTCTTTAACAGTTCTTTAACAGCGCAGTCGCAGAACAATAAAATTGTGTTTTCACATCCGGAAAAAGAAAAGCCACTTTGGCGACTAACCGCACTGGAATGTGAAAATATTAGTATTTTATGATACGAGCGACAGCATTTGAGTTGGTGATTGCCATCAACCCATTGGCCCATTTTTGAGTAACTTTCCTTCCGTTATGCGTGGCTGCGCTCGACACAGATGGATGCAGTGCTCGATCATTGCGTTTTATGTCCTAAGCCGCACCAAGAAAAGACACGCTTGAGGGATACTCGTCTTTGTCATTTAAGTGGATCCTTCAATGCAGAAAGTTACAATGAGCAACATCCGATGAAAAAGGAACAGCAAGTTTACCGTACACTCCTTTATGAGTGAATGAGCGATTTAAACACCAATGAAACAAGAATTACCTGCATGATAATTTGTTCACTTTTACCGCTACGAGGAATGAGATGTTGACAACTAAAAAATAACACCATATCTGTTTATAACACGTACTAAAACTGACACTTCGAACATGACCACTTCCTTTTTCCATTTCCCGCTTTCCCTTTTCGCATTGTTCTCGCAAAATACAACATCTTAAGATCTCGAAACACAAAATCACCCGATTTTCACATCGATTTCACCGGAGGTAGACGTCGAACCGGCGCGCGGATACTTCCGCATTCTCTCTCTTTTCGTCATGTACGGGTATGTGTGCCTGCGCGCATAAACGTTTATCGGACCGCGTGTCAGTCAGAGCTCGAAGAGCATAAAACTTATGCTGGACGCTTTCTTCCACGCTAAATTAACTGTTCATATATAGTCACATCAGATGTATATTCTTGCCTTTTCAAGTGCGTCGTAACTATAACCATCTTTATTCAAATATAAAACGAGGCAATTCGTTTCCTTCACTTTTTTTTTTCTTTTTCTTTTTCTTTTTGTTTTTTTTTTTTTTTCTTTTTTTTTTAGTTATTAAGCACAATTCCCCCACACAACCACACCACACACACACACACACACACACACACACACACACACACACACACACACACAGAGTACTAATTCTCTTCCTTCCTTACATATATTAGCCGTACTTGGTGGAAACTATTAATAAAAGGTCTTTAATAAATATTTAATTCAGTCGTAGATAAAACAGTAAGTGTATATAATCATACGGTATGTCCAAATCTCTTTGGTTCCTTTACTCGCAAACAGATGTAACTGGGAAAAAATTGGTCGTCAATTGTTTAATCTTATATTAAAGGGTTATACATACGCTAATGAAAGGACTACAACACCCGTCATTTTTCCATATATTTTCATTATTTTAGAAAAGGGCCGGCCACTATGGGGATATAAAAAATTTTACATTTCTGCATTGTTGGAGTTAATGAAACACATACTCCTTTTTACGAAAAATATCGATTTTATAATCAATTAAAAGATCATGTAATTTACTCGCACCACGTGCATGAAGCCCAATTATAAATGCAGCGAGTTCACAAGGGGTTTGTGAAACAGAAATAAATTTCGAAATGCCAAGAGAAGGAAAACTTGGTAGAGAATGGTTCCGAATGAGGCAGCGCGCGTGCAAAGCATTGAACATTGCATAAACCAATTTTTCAAACCGATGGCTGCCAACGTGGCATTTTATTAATGCACTTTACGAAATATTATAAATTCAGGCAAAGGTTAAGACTCCTTGTGAGGGCTTAATCTCCTCTGGTCTCTTGTGTCCTCCGTGGTTTCATCCGTATTCCGTATTTGGGTCACGTCACCGAATTGGCGCCGCCGCCATCAGTTTGCAGTTCGCAAATATATCAACAAGTGGGGGCACGAAAGATTCTGTAATCTTGTAACGGGAACTCGAGGAAAGGAGAGACTCTCCTTTCAAAAGTAAATTTTGCAATAGCAGACGCGAGCTGAATCTGTATATAAGGGATCGAGTATTCGGCTACCAAGGATTACGCTCTTTTTCTTCACGTCGACATTTTACGTTCCTTTTCATTTACAATAACATATCGTTATTTTACATCGCTATAAAAATACCAAATAATAAAAAAAATAAATGTTGGCAAATAATAACAAACATTGGTGTGTCACGGTAAAAGAAAAAAAGAATCAAATTGGAATTAAATTGCTTTTATTTAGGAAACTGGTTTTTCTTCTGCTTTAAAGTTTATAATTTTGAATATGGGATTATGAACTTTTCACTATTTCACATTCGAGATACGCTCACAGCGATAGCCTTCCTGAAACTTTCGATGCACGTATATTATAGTATGTTTTGTAGACGCGCGCGCGCGCACATACACGCACACACACACACACACACGCATATCTACTATAATTCCATTAAATAATGTGTATTACTGTGGCTATATTCTTCATGTGTTATTATGATTAATAACAAAAAAGGTTAAATCTCTGATCGGTTATCAAAAGATATGCTGTCGCAAAAAAAAATTAAATTACTTTTTTATACGATGATCTGGTTTAATCGTCATTGTTTTCATTTCAAATAGAAAAATTCTGCGAAATAATTAATTTCACAGTCCAGTACACCAAGGGAGAGTATCGAGCCGTGAAAGCGTGACTTTTTGTCTGGTTGTATTATCCGCGGTTTATCGTGTTCTCCTTGATAATTATGTTGTCAATATTAGCAAACGAATTCAGTCGATGTAACAGCTAGCCCACAACATTGGCCATTCGAAATCTAATTAAACTTGAAAAATTGGTGCGGAAAATCTCAAATCTCAGAAACGACTCAAACGAGTTTTCCTATTCATCGGGAAGTATTAAACTTGTCGGTCGCCAATGTCAATGTTTTGTGCAAATGTCAAAAAGCTCCGCAAAATGCGAAGCTGTCCGAGATGTTCTCGCTACCCCACGGCTGATTTTATCACGCGCAAAGTCAGCGATAGGCACGAAATGCAATTTACCGGCAATGCCATTGGCTGAGTATAAAGTTGTAATGCGTTTGACTCATTCCGCGCTTCGGTGCAGCGACCTGCGCGAATTACATCATCGTCGTGTTAGGTACGGAATTGCTAGACGGCAGGAAAGAAGAAGGACGAGAGCGCAGCCGGTCCTGCTAATTGCATTGTGAGGGTCATAATTGGATCTATTCACTTTCCGACGCCCTCATCGCTCTCTTCTTTCATTGCCTCGCGCTCGTCCGTCGTCGTCTACTTGGCCGCCCTATACGCGACGTCGGCAATCAGGTAGGTTCAACCCAGAGATAAATCTCTTTTCCGTAATCGTTCGTGTGCGATCTTCCCACATTAACAACTTTGAACATTTTCCCAAACTAATCTCTCGTCTTGTTTCACCAGAAGTCGACCATGTGAGTAATTTAACGCTTCGAAACGTTTGTCCGGTACGTGAACTAATCTTCGCGTCCTCTTTGTTTACCTTTGTAGAAAAACTCTAGAAAAATCCGTGGTTTTTGAAATCTTTCTTCATTTTATTAGGGACTATCTATAGTACGAATTAAAAGTCTACTAGCTTGCATCAGTCTTCCTGAACTGAAGAAGGAAACTTTACACCCTCTGCTTTTCGTAATTTCTTTCCTTCTATAGGTTAAGATCATGATCGTATTAACTTTTGTACAAGCGGACCAAGAAGACTGGAAGCAGAAAGTCAAACAAGAATCGTGATGGCGCAGAATGACTGTGCCAGAAATCCACACTGGACATGATATAGAAGTTTAAAAGCATACAGGTCGCAATAGAGCGATTTTTTTGTGTCTGGTATTAGTACCACCAATACAACTCACGGTTGTCAAATAGGTAAAGTGAGGATGTACATTTTAAATGTAAATTAGGTCCAAAGCTGGTAAGTCTGATATACAAAGTGATAGTTGGTGTGTGCAGAACCATACTGTGCATAGCAAGTGTCTAACACAACTGTCGGTCTTTGATCTCCTTTCTTTATAGTTTTCTTAAAGCGGGCACGATTTTCGGGGACCTGAATGGACCAGCAGTAGCTGGAAAGCGCTCTGAAAGCTCTTGTATTACGTCTCCAAATTCTCGAATGAACTCTCGATTATCTTAAGTGCGAATATGGGTTTATTGATTCAACAGTGCATGATAGCAAAGTAAGCGCGTACTCATTTTACAGCACACACGACGTAGCACGAAAACAAATTGTTGGTACCCAAAAAAGACATCGACGCCTGGTCAATTATATATATTTTATTTCCATACTAACTAGAGTGTACTCTGTACGATGGTGCGTTTTATAAATAATTTGTGTGACGTCCTCTCGGTCCGCCCGGCATTGAGAGAAATATGATTGCATTTCTGCATTTCATGCGCGTAATCATTCATACACTCACGTAACACCTGGTTTCGCTTTCACAAAGGCACCCGGTTTCATGTTTTAAGACGTGATTGTTAATTTTAGATTAATAAAGGAATATTCGTAGATTTGTTTTGTTCCATTGCGAGAGACGCGAATGTGTGCGTCACGCGGACACGAATATCTCGGATATCAGCAGAAAGGCTACCGCATAATTTGCATTTGATTCGCAATTTCCCGTGTCTCTTTATTTACACGAACCGTAATGCAAAATGCTCATTGATTGATGGAGCACTCTACTTCCTACTCCACCTGACACGCTCTCTTTGAAAGAGACGTATAAACGCGTTTGCTCTTCGCGAACGCCACCTTCTATTTATATATGTATATTGCGTTTCAGGCTAGTGTGTGCATATATTTTTTCATATGAAATAGGAGAGAGAGAGAGAGAGAGAGAGATTGATTGATTGACAACATTTATTGTTGTCCTGGCCACAATGAGCCGTGGACAAACCATTAAACATCCTGCCGTT
>JAPYZR010009805.1:0-10254 GCA_030522945.1 Trichopria nigra
ATATTAGGAATATTTGTAGCCAAAAACTGGACAGAAACTGTCCAAAAATTATCTACAAAAGTTATCTAAAAAATATCCATACAATCGTTACATTTCCATCAAGAAACTGGCCAGATTTCAATAAGATATTGTCCACAAACTGACTAGTACACACGTTTATTAGCCAAAAACTGGGCAGTATTTAGGCGCAATTTCTACCAGGGATGTATTTCTGACGAATAATCGGGAATCGCGAAAGGATCAAAAGTGATGACAAAGTAAAGAAAGTCAATAAAAGCTATTATTGTGTCAGAAATGATAAAAGCCATTGTCGACAGTAGTAACAATAGCTTAGAGAAAATACAGAACAAATGATAATATTAATAACTAAATTAAATAAGATCAAAATGAGAATATTAATAATCATTTTGATTACGATGATAAGGATCGAGGCATCAATGATGGAATTCAGGAAGCCAACATCTGTAGCAATTACTGGAATCATTACATGACAATTACCAATATTATACTGATGATAACAAAGTGAAACTTATTGACATGTAGTAATGTTCTTTGGTAAAACTATAATTAAAAGTCAACTTTAATTCTGTCTTACTGATGACGATCTCCAATACCTTAATCGACGAAGGAGACGGCAATCGTAACATCAATGACAATGCGAAAGAAGGGGAGCAAAGAACAAAAAGAAATTCATATTCGAATTCGAAGTACATTTCATTTATGAATTTCCAACAATTTCGTAGATATTTTCGAAATGTAAAATCGATAAAACAAAAGAAAAGTTAATATTCCTCTGGCGTCATGGACAAATGCATTCATATTTTTATTAATATGTCTATACCCTAATGAATATTTAAAAAATAAAAAAAAAACGATTGCTTCTAACTAAAGGTAAGAATTTCATTTAAAATTTAATTGCTGCATTCAATGTCCAGAGTTGAAACGTTCGTTGAAAAATATTAAAAGTGAAGTCATAAAGTGATACATCGTCATTCCGTCTATGCAGGACGTGTAAAATTTCACTCTTTCAAATAAATCAAGTTCTTTAATAACATCATTAGTCCTGAAACTAATAAAGAAATTTCCGTAATAAATACATGTCAATATAAGTTTTAAGTGATTGTCTATTTTATTTCCAATTTATCATTTATTTTAGTCGTGAATTAAACGTATAAGATCGTATATCTAGGTTGACTCATACTTTCTCTACGTACGAATGATATTGAATAAACACGAACTTGTCCATAGGGGAAATACAAATCAAAAGATACAAATAAAACGGGATTAAAATGCTTTGAATTCTTTTTCATTTGTTGCATGGAAACTGAGACTTTTTTATCAGTCGATTCAATAAATTTTCATTTTTGTAAATCTTATTTTTATCAGCAATCAAAAATTGTCATTGTTGAAACAAATAATAAAATGTTATCAAATAAGCTTTGAAATAATACATTTGTATTTTTTTTTAGTTCTGTTTTCTATTGAATCGGATTTTTATGTACTGTCCTAATAGATGAAGAAAAAAACTTATATTTAACAAAACTAAACAGATATTCATATCGCGCATTTAAAAAAAAAATAAACGAAATCTAAAAAAATAAAAACAACGCATGCATTTGAGCAAGCGGAACTTGACGCATTTCGCTGGTTACAATATTCTTCATATATGACAATGCCATTTACTCTATTGTATGACTATAAGTCGAATGTAAAATGTCAAGGAAATGCACGTTTCTCTGTCCTCTCTGAAATGCCGCGACTTTCATCCGTCGCACCGAAACTCTAACCCAATTCAGGCCGTAATGTCGTTATTATAGTCTTACTACAATTATATACATCGTATTTTTATGTCCCAAGTACCGGCCGCTAAATCTGATTGTCCCAAAATCGAGCGGTTGATGCCAAGTGAAAATAAACAAGTGGTACTTTATCAACTTGCCGGCTCCTGGTCAGCCTCGGTGGACGGAAACTGTTTCGCGAAACCGCCAAGAAGATCCCCAGACGCGCTCGAGTCCTAACGTCGTTTATCATACGAGGGATACGCGCGTACTCGCGTTTTATCTGATGAGATAGTAATTGTAACCTGCGTGATGGGCCGAGCGTAAGAAACGGTTTTCATCCCGTAATAGCGCGCGATATCATCGCGTAATAATACAGAAAACAGTCGCTAAGGAGTTTTTTTTTTTTTTAAGTACGCTTTTTATCGGCGCCTTTCGGTCGCCTCCAACTTCCTTTCTTTGTTCTCCAATTGTAGCTGCCATTGTTTTTTTCACTAATGTTGATATTTGATTTGAATTTAAACAAAATTTCCTCAATGTAGAAAAAATTCGTTTTGAAAAAAGTGAAAAACATCACAACTGTTTCTTTCTTCTACGACGAAATAAATACAATAATTGTAACGAAGCATGGTACGAATAACTGAAAGAAACAGAATGTGATTTGGAGAAGACGAGGGTTGAGGTCAGCAATCCTGTCACATATGAAGAAGAAGATGACGAACAAACCCTACATGTCCATGCTGATGAAAATGATAATTACGAAAGGTTTAGTGACAATAACAATTTAGACATAGTTATAATACGAGCGAAGAATCACTAGTAGAAAATGACACCAGTTTCAGCCCAACTTTTCTGGCCACTATGTTAAAAGTAATGGAGTCCAGAAAAGATGATCGCCATAAACTGGTCTTATTTTCTACATAGGGATACAATGAAACTTTGTGTAACAACGCGTTGATATGTGTCACGACGTATTAAATGTCATTGAAGATCATTATGCCTATGATGCATATATCCTCATTCATAATAAATGTATATAAAAATATTACAATAATATTAGGCAGAATGTAGACAGAAATTAGAGTCATAGTTAGGTAAGTCAAATTGTGGTTGCAATTGGTGCAAATTATGCAAGATTTATCTGAAAAAGGTATCTATAATTAATAACAATGAAAATGTTACGTTTCCGATAGGAGACTGGCCACTTATTCCAGCAAACGAAAAAGTATTCAAGAACAAGAAATAGGATTGAGTATTATAAAGAAGCATTCATATTTTGCACTGAAATGAATACTTTTTTATCATTCTTAATTCTATTTCTTGTACTTCAAACCTTCTTCGTTTACTGGGATATTATTCACAGACTAATTGAAAAATTCAATTGAAAATTAAATATACTTTAGTTTTTTTTTTATTTTATTTGGTTATTCGCCTTGTCTTCCATTTCTTAACGGCAGGCGACAAAGTTGCATCTTACTATTCTACAATGTAAGAAAATTTCTGGCAAACTTCAAAATATCGCTAGTAATTTAACAAGTCCGTGGCATATCACGCACCCACGTCCTGTAATTGACGTCATAACGCTGACGGAGGGATCTCTATATTTACTCCAACATAGATTCGTGGTGATCATCATTGCCGAATTTTGAAATCTATCTGTGGTAGCTTCCATCTTATAATTCAACGCTCAATACGTACAGTAGATAACACTTTTTAAAGATGCTATATAAATATTATTATTTATTAAAATATTTATGAAATACTATCAATTCTTAGTAACCTACACACATTTAATACATTAACTTACAAATAAGAATAAAAATGTTTTTAACAGAAACGATAATCTACTCAAATTGACGATAAATCATGATTATTCAGTAATATATTGCCATCGGAAACAAGGATGCATCATTCCACAAAAAAATTCGATGGGTAAAAAAGTACGTGCCAATATAATGGGTTTTTTCAATTTTATCAATATATAGGTTATACGTGACTATAATGCAATTTTTGAGAGATTAGGATCATTTCAGGAAATCAAATTCTCTTATAACCTTGGATTATTTTGTGGACCTTTGGCTGAAACCCGGAATCATTTCCAGTACTTTTTCAATTCGAACAATATTCATACAAAAATTTGTTAATGTACGTTAGGTCATTTCTTATTTTTTTTTTTAAACAGCCCTTTTAGTTTTTAAAACAATTCAAATGCGATTTTAAAATGTAATTTGAAAATCAACAAATAAACTTTATTATGTGATATCTCCTAAACTAAATGTAACACATTTTTTTCGGTTGACTCGTTTTTTATGTAAATTAGCAATACAGGAGCTTTTGGGGTCCTTAATTACGTATCTAAACTTAGATTTTTCGTATTCAAAATGGCGGCGAAAAATTGAAATATTACTGGATTTTTTTTTTTGTATATTTTGAAACATTGAATATTTCGAATTTTTCGCGAAATCAGTTTTATTACAATTTTTACAGTCAGCTTGGATCCGACATTTTCAATATTGAAAATCTGATTTCAGGTTCGTAATCGGGGACCTCGAGAATCTCATGTACGCACATTCTCAGGTCGATTCAATTAAGCGTTTAACTGCTGAAATAAATATTTACTCAATTGTATTGTGAAATGCTTCATGAATTCCCGTTTAAATTTGGTTATTTAAAAAATGCATAAATTTCTTTATTTTCCTATTATCATTATTAATTTTTACTTACAACGAACACAATCAATCAAATTTCCAATCACGTTTGTAATTAATAAAATAAATTACAAACTTTAACAAAAATTGATAAAAACTTGCAGACATTGAATAGTACAAACAACAACGTATACTTTCTCCATAAATTTGTTATTGATAAGAAACATTCCATTAATTGAACAATAACAATTATTAAACAATTTTATGAATATAATGAAAACAATAAAAATTGAAAGTCTAAACAAAAAAAAAATAGTAGAATAACAATAATTATTCCATAATCGAGAAATGTCTATTAAATGTTTAACCGTGAGCAATGCCTCGTATAAACGCCGAGAATACATCGCGCGAATCCATACATTACACGATGCAGATATATACCGATGAACGCGCTTTAATCCAATTAACCTGTAATATAACTCGCTACATGCGTTCCACGTGTTTAATTACAGCATCAATGTCTATACAGCAAGTTAACATACATTTTATTACATTATCATCCTTCGGATGCCTGCGAGCGGATAAAAGAGGAGCATTCTCGATTCAATGGCGTAAGGTAGGTGTAAATTAATTCGACAGAGACGAACGTCGGGAATTCGTCAATCCATCATGATAGCCTTAAAATATCCGTATAATAACACGCGTATCACCTTTCAGCCAGATAACGCTGCACCATACACGTATACTAAAGAGATCGTGTTCGGATCGGTACGCCGCGAATAAAATTATGCTAAAGAGATTTTCGACGTATATATAAGTGAGGCCCTGCGACGGAAATTTATATTCCGACGAGCTAAAAAAAATCAGATCGGAGGCTGCATCGTAATTACGAATTAATCAATTTGTTATTTTCTCCAAGGTGAAACTTTATAGATTACATATATATTTTAAGCTTCGATAATTATTCGATAAAAATTTATTTGCAATTTTTTTTTAATTTACATATTAATTGAAATAGATTACGTTCGAGATCATTCCCTAAAATGATGACGAATTATGCAGTATCGCAATTCATTCGTTCTATATGAGCTTCAGGAATCGAGTCCAAAGAAATCATTGCATAAATATATACGAATCGGTATACCCATCTCCCTTCAGCGTTTAAAAATCATGACAGTTTGAAATTATAGAGGTCGAACCTTCTGAAATTTCATTATAAGGTATGATTTACGCTTGCAATTATACTTTACGTAATTTATACTTGCTTTTTATATTTCCTTTTTAAGAAGTTTTTATTCCAAGGTAACATGCATAATCCTTGGTAATAATAATCTTTAATACTAACCAAAATTTTTTAAAACATTTTCGTGCTATATCTTTCATAAAATACCATAAAACAAGGGCATATATATATATACAAATTCAAAGACAGACTTATCAGCAGCAGCAATAAAAAAAAAAAAAATTTCCAGGGAAATGACAAAGGACATTTTGCTATCTCTCCGTATCGTATAGAAGAATTTCTTTTCAAATGAAGCATTTACGATTGACGATGCAAAAACGAATGACTCTTTCTCCACATTAGTCTTCGCAGCGAGAAATCGTCAAGTCCCACGATAAACTCACAACTGAATAGTGTCGTGTATGTGCAATTGAACTTTTTACGCAACTGATGGAGGAAGAAAGGGATACGCACAAGTGCATAATAATTATTTTTCGGACCGGCAGACTTTACGTTCCACGAGACGAATTAACGAGCACGAGCGAGTCGTAATTCGAAGCTTTGAATTGTGACCGCGTGCCGACATTCGCGTCATTTACCGTCACTGTATATATGCGTACCCTCGGTGAGTTTACGATCGACGAGATGCACGCTGATTGTTAAAAAAAAACCATCTCTTTGAGTGAATTTTCACTCGTGACGAAACAATGGAAACACTTTTCGATTCCCAAGCAAACATAAAAAATAAAGCAACAAATTGAAAAAGTTAGATTTTGACGAATGGAAAAATAAAGTTACCTTATTATGCTGTTATATGAGATTGAAAATAAAAAAATTTAATAATATATATATATTTCAATCTCATATATATATATATAGGGGTCGCTGATTACTAATATGATGTTAGATGTTCAAAATTCTAAATGGTGAATAAAAATTTTAAAAAAATGTGTAAAAATTAAAAAAAAAATAGTATAAAAATTAAAAAATATAAAATAAATGCAGTGTAAATTCCTATGGCAGCCTTCTCGTGGCACAATCCGGGGTCGTGAATTCAATACATTTTCAATCCAGTCAAGGGCAATTCGCTAGCTAATGTCAGGGTACAAAAATTTATTTATTTTCTTAAAAAATATAATATAACTATATCAAGCTATCTTTCAATAATATTTTTTTTTATAATTTTTATAATTTTTTTATAATTTTTATAATTTTTTTAATATTTTTATCTTTTTTTTATAATTATTATCCGACATATTGAATCCGCCATTTAGAATTTTGAAAATCTAACATCGGATTCGTATTCAGCGACTCCAATAACTCCCGACCCAATAAACATTTGGAGACATAAATATCTAAAAGATATCTTTTAGAAGTCTTTATTTAAACGGATATCTAAACGATGTCTTTTGGAAAGATGTGTTGCATAAGACATCTAAAAGATGTCTTTTAGATATCTATTCGACATTTTTAAGATATCTTGCCAGGATCGCAAGATATAACAAGTTTCAAGCAAATTCAGGCCTTTTTATAATTTTGATCCGCCATATTTGATCCGCCATTTTGAATTTTAATACCTGACATCGGATTCGTAATCAGCGGCCCCAAAAAACCCCGAGTAACAAGTTTCAAGCAAATTCGAGAAGTTTTATTTCGTTCATTTGACGTTTTCTAATCTTTTGAGGAAATGAAAATGAGGTGTGGTAATTTTTTTTGCGAGTGAAGATATTCTTCAATGTACACTGAAATAATGTGAAATGAACCATATATACACGGTGTCCAATAAGTGATTGACAATAATGCATAGGCTACTGACTCTTTGCGCAATTTCAAGGAAAAAAGTCCCGTGCCAACATTCGATCCGATTGCTATAGTTTAATTATACCGAATTATTTTTAGTTGTCCTTTGCGGTCTATTTAACTGCATTGCGATGAGGGGACATCTTCGAACTTTTGGCATGTATATATATATATATATATTTTTGTCATAAGTGAAAACTTTCTTCAATGTATACATCATGTTAATTATCATTATTATATATAATTTATAGTAAAATATCTAATAACATTAATGAAAATCACTATCGGAAGACTATAATAAGATTTCGTTTCCGAAGAAGAATGAGATTTCAAAATTCCGCGAGTTAAAAATATTCAACATCATCAAGGAATTTGCATCTGCATACTTAGAACTAAATGCGTTCGAAATAAAAGTTCCTGCCTCACTACAATGAGAATTGTGGGTGTCGGTAACAACACAATGGATAGATTACCGACGATTGCGATTGAAAATATTTACATTGCCCAACGCGCTAGACTCCAGACAATAATCGCGAGAAGTTCAGGAGTGATGACATCATAAAAAAGTACAAATCGGCGTCTTTATCGTCGGCGCAGCGACACCTTCTGAAGTGACGTTGCCAATAGCATCGAAGCCATATAGCGTGAGAGTGATAGCTTTAGAAAGTGATGCCGCTTTATATCCGATGATTGGATGCATACATATATACAAATATATGTATATACAATACTTGAGTACGTTTCCAATCACTTCCTCGATTAATTTATGATTTAATGACTGAATGTAAATTTCCAAAAAGGTGTGGTGATGTTGCTGCTTCAACAAAATTCTCAACTCAAAATTCCTTTCTGATACTAATTACAATGTCACTGCTTAAACAGAAAAATATCTACTGAATTTATTTTAAATTATATTTATTATATATATATATATATATATATATATATATATATATATATATATTTCGAATTAACAATTCATAATGAAAAGAAAATTGTTATCGTTTTGTGATTAGAAACGGCTAAAATGTTATATGTATATAATCATATAGATCAATATTAAATTGATCGAATGATTTCTGATCAAAATAAAAGTGAAGTTTATTTTTTCTATTTTTTTCAAAATTTCTTTTACTGAAAAATTTATTTAATTCATTTTTTACATCATTTTTTTTCCATGTCGTTTTTAAAAATTGTAAAAAATACATTTTTTATTTTCTATATTCTACAAACTTTCCTGTAATGAAAACTGTGCCGTTCTTTTCGAAAAACAGACTTTCAGAACAAAAAACGGTTCTTTTTTTGAAAATCAATAAATGAATTTCTCTTCTGATAAAATAATCACTTTTGAAAGTATAAAGAATGTTCTCACTATCCATATTTAAATTCCATTCTGATAAAGATGAAATCACCGAATTTTGCTTCTGAAAGAATGAAAAACCCATTTAAGAAATTCATTACAAAAAACAACAACAAAAAACAATAAATATTAGATTTTTTACATTTTAAAAATTCCGCAAATAATCAATGAATATTGCTCCCATAAAAATATCATTCCATTCCGAAAAAAATGAATCTTTACTTTTTCGAAAGTACAATTCTTTACTTATGAAATTTTGCTAAAGACTTTTTCACTTTTTTTTCGACAAATTTTCTTCATTTACGAACGGCGAATGATAAATCTATCAAAAAAACAGAATTTCATTTATTTATGTCAAAAAAATCATTCTATAAATGACAATGGTTATACACAATGTGAAATTCAATAAATCCATAAGGTGCATTTTCATTATTTTCAAAATATTTCAAAATATCAATCAATTTTAATGGAACTGAATTCGGCATTGCAGGTATGTTTTTCCTATTTCATTATAACGTAATTAAATTTTTCCAGATAAAAATCCCATATATCAAATAAAAAAAAAAAACATAAATAAATAAAAAAATGCTTTTATTTTTGTATTTCAATATAACAGCAAAAATATCATTCACTGATGCTTAATTATTTTCTACTTAATTAAGCAATATACTCACAATTTTAAACTGCACAAATTCGCAATTACGATTTCGACAAATTTTGTATTCATACATAACTTGACGCGATCTCCAATGTAAAAACTGAACTTTCAATAGCAGATTTGAGCTTTTTCGTCTCCTTACCTCTGCTTATTCTTATACTCTATACAAAATTTCGATTTCATTAAAAAAATTAATTAATTCGACCTCTCTCGCCCAGCTGTCTCCGAAAGCGACAGTTCGCGAATGGAAAAAAAAATCACGACATTGCAAACACTCTCGAAAGCCTGACCTATTTACCCCTGAACGAAATACGAATGTTCGACGAAACGTGATAGAAAATCGGGGTTTCTATGTTGTTTTTGTCCGTATAACTCTATAAGAAAAAGGGGCAAAGACAACATAGAAAACTGGTTTTTCTGGCTGGGATTATCGTATATTTTTACCAGGTATACCAACTCCTTTCGAAAGTTCAAAATATTCGAAATGTATGATTTAATCGTTCAATAAATTAGATAATCATCTCGTACGTCCGACTCGTACGTAAAAATCGCCGGCGAAATGGAAACTCGTGGCTTTCGAAAGCGTGAATAAAGCTCGCGAATCGCACACATCTAGCGACACGTTCCATGCGGCAGATGCGATCGTCGCTGTCGGCAAAATCCATCAAAAGAAAAGGGGCTTTCGCAAAGAGTACCAGGGTCGGTGGTGGGGGGGGGGGGGGGGGGGGGCGCGCGGCTGGGGGGGGCCTTTTGTAAAGCGGCGCCGCGGGGTGGGCGGCCGTGCTTGC
>JAPYZR010009806.1:0-17891 GCA_030522945.1 Trichopria nigra
TACATAACAGTGATTGTGACGTAATTGCTATGTAACTATTACGTCACAATCACTGTTATGTAACTGTGCCAATTTTGAGGCGACATTTTAATGTAACTAGTTACATAATTGTGACATAACTTCTGTGATTGTTTGCTGGGTCTGGACACGCAAGCTCTTACAGCAGCTGCGCATGTATGGTCACATCTAAGATATATATATATATATATAAATAAATATTTAGATATATGGGCATATACAACCATATATGATTACATCGGGTCAATACCCATATTTTGGTATAAATGCTCATATCTACACTACATATATGATTCAAATATAAGCTATAGATATAGTTAGATTTGATCAGATAAAATTATATATGCGAGTATAAAATGTATGTTGCTGTCTAATTAATGTTACTCTGCGTCAAGACTGTGCCAGAATCAGGTTAGTTTTCAATACCGACAAGCGACTAGTCCAGCTTTCATAATACCGCATTACTTCAAGCTCTCAATGGCCATTGTGCTAACGAACTTCCCCATCGTAGATTTCCCGCGAACGGCTGGCGCGAGCGATGTTGACCAATTAATTTGACGATGTATGGGTTAATTTGAATTTAGATGGAACGTCGAAAGAATTCGCGAGTTATTAGCGATGAAGCCAGCGTCCCGGAAGGACGTCGATCGTAAAGCTGCCTCGAAGAATGGTATACCAGTCAAGCGGGATGACAACACGCCAGCATCGTTGATAACGGGGTGGAGGTAGGGGTATATCATTGGGACAACCGAGTAGAGCGCGTGAAGGGTGGTCGGTGGTAATCCACTTTTCCTACGGTTCCGTGATTTAAATGCAAGGAAGCCAAAGGCTCGTTTATGCACGCAATCGGTGGCTTGTTTGATATCTGACTGAATATCGAGCAAGCAAGTTATTACGTTTTGGAAAAATGCTGCGGGTATCTGCTTTTTCCTTACTCCACTCTACTACTTTCTTGCTATCGTTCATATTCCCATCACTCTAATTCGTATTCCGAGCCGCAATCTAGAGATAATAAATGGAATCTGCCAGAGAATATACAATTATCCAAGGAAAGGAGGTGGGTGATCTATCAATAAGAAAATCCAGAATACGGGGTTTCATATAAAACGGATGGCGTTATTGAAATGTGCTGTTTATTGTTCATGGTTTAGAGACAAATATTTGGTACTCCGGCCGGTTTTCTACAATTGTTTAATTGGGATTATGGTGTAATAAGAAAGGTAAAGATTTGCCCATAATAGCGGTGGCTTGTTGATCCAACAAATCGCATGGACATGGAAAGCACGAATTACAAATACGAAATTTAAGAAATTTATTCTTAACAATTAGTAGGAGGCCATACCTGAACAACTTTTCTCTTTCTTATGATTAATTAATGGCCTGTACAGTATTTATTTTCTGACTATACTTCACAATTCTGGAATGGTTTTCGTTTGCTAATACTCCATGGACAGAACCGGTAGAAGGATATATTATTATTACCTTCCGATAACAATAGAATTTAAAAAATAATAATACCGTAGGATTATGAACATCATGCAACGTAATTTGCGCTCATTTTTATTCAGTCATATTGTTTGAATGTTTAAAAACCTAATAATTAACTTAGGTTTCTCATTAAGACGCTCAGTATATTGCGTTTGAGAATATAGTTCGGCTTCTGTAATTGTTCAAACGTTGGGGCTGAAGGGGAAGAAACAAATCCATATAATTGGAACCACCTGCGACACTCGGAAGAAGCTCAGTTAAATTCTACATAGAATGGACAAATGTGGAATTTTGTACAAGATGGACAATTGGGGAGTTGGCATTACAGCATTTGGACTATCAATGACAGTTTTGAGTTTAGAAAGTGATACTACACTAAAACAACAAATATTTGTCAAAAAAATATAGACTTTCATGGTTTACTTTATGGATTTTCTTACATGTCCATTTTCTTGTCGTTTTCAACATAAATCTTTGTAAAAAATAACAACTTTGCTGTTTTTCATCAAACTTTATGCTTCCAATTCCACGTACTAATATCTTTGCAGATTCGTTCTGCATCATACCCATTCAATCTTGGAACTCATTATAAACCCATTTTCATAACCTCACTTCTAGAGAATCCTTCCGCGCCTACCTGTACACACACTTGCTCGATAATAATGACTGTTATGGCTGCTACTCGCAGAGTAATAGTAAATAATAAAATAAAATGTTTATAAATGTTATTCCGTTCATCATGAGCGACATTTTATGTAAGGCCAGAATGCTATTGTGTTTGTACAGGGCCATTAGTAGGCCAGGACTGTAATAAATCTAATCTCTATCAATCTATCTCTCTCAAAAACTTCACAATCAGACGAATCGCCTCATTGGTAATACATGCATCGATTCAGAATTTTGGCGAAACGTATTGTGCGAAAACCTTTCAAGCGAAATGTTGGAGTAGTACAGTATTGAAAGAGAGGCAGCATGAATGGCGAATGAACCTCCAAGCGGAACGTGCAAATCTGCAGTTCGATTTTTATTTTCCTTTTTTTCTATTTTTTTTTTCGGTTTTATTTTATTGAAGAATACGAGACCGAACTCTTTGGCTGCGATAATCCGGTATCATACTGCCAAACTGTTCAGGGGGATCGGACTGTTGAAATATTATCCAGTAGTCAACTGACGCATCCCTTTATTCCTTTTCGCTTTTTACGAATTAGGCGTTTAAATATTCAATTCAATCGAGCTCCCCTGTATGCCCTTCGAGTCAAAGTTTATTAAAAATAGTAAAAAAGATTATCTTTAGAAAAATCAGTTCTTACTCTGTCAATGGATTTAACTAACGATGTATTAATTATTTCTAACAAAATGGTAACCCATCAAAAATATTATTGTAATTATTGAATTGAGCAATGCAAAACTGCATTCGCTTTTCAAAATGGATTATATTTGATTCTAATTCATATTTTAATCAGGCCTGTGGTGTGTTCGTCTTTTTACTGTTACCGCTGCAGTGTTGTTTTTCGTTTTATTTCCTCTACCGTAACGTCCATGTGTACGTTGGCCTTTCCGATCCCGTACAATATTGGACTTCTTTTTGAAAGAATCGTCGATACTGCAGCAGATAGAGAAAACGTGTATGTTCGTCGTAAGCTGGGATGATCAAAAGCTCGTGACATATTTTTACGGAGTCCAGCGACCGGTGGGTATTTGGGGTATATATTTTTTGGGGTATATATATATATTTTACGTCAACCGAAGTTATCGCGATAAGTCCGGAGCCTCTAATGAAAGGATTTAAAAAAAAACTTTTCATAAATAACTTCTTTTTTTTTATTTGGTTTTTAATGGCAAGATTTAACGTTTGTCGCATCTGCATAGGAATTCACTATATATTCCGTCCGTTTCATTTTTTGTCTATGGTATGAAGCAAACGGGAGGAAATTTACTCGTTTCCCGTTTGTTTACTATCATGGCATTTTCCATATGTTTTCATACGTAATTTCTCATTCCCCAAAAATTGACAACTTTCCGATCTTGATACACAATGTATCAATCATAATTTATAAATATAATGAAACTACATTTGTTTAATAAAAATGAAATTATTCATCGTATATATAGTTACTATTATTTTGGGACACAAAGGGCAGAAACGACAGGAAAAAAACAGCAAGATCTTACTATCGGAAAGAAAGGGGTTATTTACGGTCTTACGAAATCGGATACAGGGGCGGAAAGAGGGGTAAAAAGGCAAGGCGATATCTTACATTAGATATGGGTGAATTTTCTCTCTCTCTCTCTCTTTCTTTAAATCTTTTTCCATTTTATTTAACAATAGTTTCTCTTTATGTTTCGATCCACAGTATTTTCTACGTACGATTGTATATTAACAGAAAAAATAGAGACCAGAAATAAACTATAAAAATGGAAACGATCCGAACGCATAAAAATAAATAGAACGAACGAAATGAGTAAAAAACGACTAAAGTAAAAAGAAATTTTTCTATTTTTGCCTCTATATACATTATGTATGATTGGCCGAAAAAGTGCTAAACCATCAGCTGAAAATCAATCAATAAAATTCATCGGAAATGTAATTTCTGGAGGCGACTTTGAGGCCGCAGTCCCAAGGTGTAAATATGTCCGTAACGAGGTAACAAGCCGTGCAGCCGCCAACGTCAGACGCGAAAGGATGGAAAAAATATTGTCGAGGGTGGTTGGTTATATACAGTGACAGTAACCTCAGGGTGTGCTTTTTTATTTCAGCATTTCGCGTATAACCGAAGCGAAGGTCATGAATATTTCACCGGTCTCGTTTGGCCGTCGGGTGATGGCGAAAGGGGTGGGATTTCATCTCCTATACCGCTGCGGGAATATTAAAATATCGAAAAGAGGTAAATGAAAAAGACTGAAGGAACGTCGGGGCTAAGAGGACGAGAGGACGGGCTGACGAATGCACAATGCCGAGATGATGTAGCTCAGAACTTGGAATCATAGCTTTTGCCGTTCGGCTGAAGGATTATTTTTAATAATGGCAATAATAACGGGGTTCCAACTTAAATCAGAATGCAGCTCAGCGACGATTTGTGTTGCATTTAAAATGCGGAAATTAACTTTCTATATCAGCTGCTTGCGAAAACGATGTATTAATTATATTGTTACGGTTATTCTTTGTTTCGGAAATAGGACGTATCGAAGACCCGTCCCCATGTATACTTTCTATTGTTTTTATTGGATTATTGACGAGAAATATTGTAATGCACAAAAACGAAATCAATCATCGGGACGATATTCTTAACGCATCGCGAATATTTGATAAACGATCTTGCGATAGTAAAGAGAGTCGGGCGGGTGATGGAATGCATATATTATATATATATATATATATGAAATATCGTCGGGGGATAATACGTAGTGCCCGGGGAAGTTTCGTCGAGCTTCAGCGAGGGGCGAAACGGGAGATAAGGTAACAACCCTTAACGAATCCACTTATGATATAGCGCGGAGTCGAGTCCACGGAGAATATCCATCTCCCGTCTACCTGCCACTCTGCATAGCAAATACCGAGATGTGTGTGAGTGTGTGCACGCGCGAGCGTACATATCGGCAGATCGTGCTCTACTCGCTCGTATGAACGAATCGTCTTAATGGAATATCTGGATGGAACCGAACATCTCATTTCATCCGTACATTTACCCATTAAAATGCCCGGTGATATCTTAAAGATATTCACAAGCAAGGTCAACTTTGCCTTTTTTTTGTTCATCTCTACATTTCCATTGTACGTATATAAAATAATTTTTTTACAAATGCTATTCTTCGATATTCTTCAATTGTGAGTGGAAAAATGCTATGAATATAGATTTCTGTAGAAAGCATCTCTGTTGGTTTTCGATTTCGGTTGAAGAAAGAATCAATATGGGATCAATGGTTTTCATGATGACATTACAGCCACTATAGTGTAAACAATTTCAATATTCAATTTGCAGGAATTTCACATTTTCCGTCAAAAGAATACTCAAAGTGATTTTAATAAAATGGAAGGCTTTTGCTCCAGACATGAGCTCTCTTGAGCCATCTTGTTGAAGATGCATTAGTGCTAATCTTGCAGGAAACAAGATAATATTAAAGGACCAAAAGTGGTGCCTATTGAACATAGAATAGGGATTCCTAATCAGAGCACTCAGCCGACGTTAATAATACCTAGCTTATTTCACTACCGTTGATACATTCATATCATCCAAATGGGGTTGATATTCGATGGAATGTTAATATTAATTAATAATGGATAAAAACATCACTCGAATATATTTTTACTAATATGCAGGTAAGTAACGTATCAAAATGCTTGGAATTATTTTTGGCATTCTTCGATTTTAGAATCCGCAATCCGTACTGTTGAATATACTCCAAATCAGAATTGCAAAAATAAAATCACTCTGCAATGAAATTCATATCTTCACATTTACGCTCGACCCTGACTTTGTAATGTAATGACAAATGGACAAATGGAATTTTTCACCTTCTCATATACATTCGTTCGTAAAAGCACTAAAACGAACGTGTCGTGAAATTTCTCACCATATTAAATTAAAATGTGAGAAATTGCGATAATTCAAGGGTCAAGTACTACTTATCTCAAAATGGCGCCAAATGACTGGCAATTATTCATCCTCAATAGTAGCACCGATGGCGGTAATGCGGAGAAGTAGCGAAATCCGGGTGGAGAAGTCTAGTACAGTCGTTCTAATTTCTTGGTGTTGCTATCATGTGGTTGCGGTTAGTTGGTCCGGAACGTGCGCACTGCAGAGGCACGTTACCGGAAGTGCACACACACACACACACACACACGCATGTATAGAGGTGTGTGAAGAAATAAAGGTGCGGAATTACAGAGAAATAAAGAAAGGAAATCCTTAGAGGAACGGTGGAATTGCGAGAGACGTTGAAATAGGCATATATAGAGGTAGTAGTATAGAAGAGAGGAAAAAAGAGAGATGCGAGGGGAGATGATACCATTCGAGCCTTATAGCTATCACTCCTTGTCGGGATTATGCTAAGAAGCATTAGAGGCACGCGATGAAGGGTGGAAGTGGGTGAGTTGTTGCACGAATGAGTATTAGAGTTTGTACAGGAAATTCATTTGTAAAAGGATTTCGTGATGGTGCTAACATATCGCCGGGTGTTCGTAAATGACTTCTAAATTACACTTTAATTACTCGATGCAAATAGAGCCATTTTAATATTTAAAACACGTACTGCGACAGAAATAATTTGCAAAGCAATTTTTATCAGTGTGTAGAAAATTCGCAAACAATAGATGTTTTTATGGAAATAATTTTCTTTATCGCTGTATTCTAATGCATTTTTACGATTTTTTATTTTTAATGATATTATTTTTCATAGATTTTTAATTTCTCCATTATTTTTGTATTTTACAACAAGAAACAATTATTGTTGATAATTTTTATAATTAATGTGAATTATCCTAAGCTTTTTTTTAAGTTCTTTTTTGGATTTCTGCTTCATAAAATTGCAGATATAATATTCTTTGAATTTTATGAATTTCACTTTTTCTTTTTGATTTTGTCAACTTTCCGACATGAAGCATGACTGACAGAGAGAGAGAGAGAGAGAGAGAGAGAGAGAGAAAAAAAAAAAAAAATTTGTTAATGGTTCAAATTTTTAAATGATTGACGTCAACTTTTATTTTTTATTAATATTCGAAAAAAATTTAAATTATTACAAGTACTTTGAAAATTTCGTTAATGCAAAGTCAATTTTATATAATAATATTTTTTAGTCGTGCGTTCGATAAATTTCAATTATTTTAAGTAATATTTAGATTTTTTGCCATTTTCTTTAATTGTCGTAATTGATTTTTATTAATTTCGCTGATAATAATGAACTAGTACGTATAATATTTATTTTAAAATTACGTAACCATTGCCATTTTAGTCGTCGTGGGGGAGTTAATGAGAAATGTGCCCTGCTATACACTGAAGTGCTCGGATTTCTTCAGCTCCTTTCTAACAGAAGATCAATATCAAATGAAAGACTTATTTATTAAAAGGCGTGCCGTGTTCTTTATAGAGTAGCCCGTTACTTCCTTCCGCATGGTTTCGGTACGCATTCATAAAAAAGATCCGTTAAACCAAGGTAAACCGTCCTTAAACCGCCTTAACGACTGCGCTAAAGGTAGTTTACACTAAAAGCGCCGCCAAGATGAATACAGCTATTACTTCGAGATTTGTTTCCCCATTTACTCGCCGGAAATTGTAACTGCGCGTGCTAGAGCTGTTCCGAAAGGAACGCACGTGTTGGTTGTTGGATATGCGGGGTTTCGTTTAAAACCAAACTAATGGATTTGTGAACTGTATATGAATTTAATGACGATCAATATTCAGACTGGTCACTGAGATAATTAATTATTGTAATGAGTAATTCGATTTTCCAATAATTAAATATATCCGTTATTGTTGCGCTACATATACGTAGGGCTGTTTGTTTAGTAAATCCGGGAACAAATCACATTACACGCAAGTGTATTAAAACGATACGGTGTAATGCGTGATTGTATTTGAAAATTATGAAACACAGTAGTGGATGTTAAAGCAATCACTCTCATGCTGCAAAGTTTATAAGGGATGATTTATTAGCACACCATACTTGAGAACTTTACTAAATTCATTTATATGTGTAATTTTGCTAGCATTACAGATGTAACGCTATTGTGGATATTCCTCGATAAGGATCCATAATAGGGATTCATACATGTATCTTATTGCTGTAAGGTCACAATTTGACCTTACAGTAACAAAGTCATGTAGAGGATCCACAGGATCAATTTCATAATTTGATGGGCTTTTTGATAACTTCCTTTTGAATGTAAATGAAAATGTCATGATTTTTAAAACTTGATTATTTTAGAGTTTGGGAGATCCGTGCAGTGATTCAAATTCATGGTTACTAAATGGATTATATTGATAATAAGAAACGTACATCATTTCTAAGGAAAAGATGTATCGTCGTTATGTATATAACCTCACTAAATTTCCTTAATTTCTAATTAGTTTAACTTGAATGAGGCTTCCTCATCCACCTGCATATGATTAGTTGGAATGTACACCATACAGTGATAGCATCACTTTTCACTTCATATAGAGCACGATTGCAACCTTATTAGAGTATACGATTATTTTAATCCTTGTAGAAATTTTATTTGCTATTTATTAATTTCCCATATACATTGTACGATCTTTTCTTATGTGTTAAATCTTCACAATGCACATACGTATAGACATACATTTATGTATTGTTAATGGCATACTTCTAATGGTGAAATTGATGTTAAGAAGGCCAAGAGTAATGATAAGCTGTAATGTTACATACAGTTTTCAACGTTTACGTGCAGCAGCACTGAAGATATCGAGAAGGGCGTAAATTGTGTATGTATACATACATGGTATATATGTATCTCCGGTCGTGCTAGCTCGCGATAACGCGCTCTATGCGTTGCAATACTTGGTAATGTCGCGTCGGTTTCCGTTTTCTCACCGGCATAAATTCGAAACTGCTACTATCTCGACAAGTCTCGAACGGCGTGTGTCAATATGTGCACTGTACGCATCAGAACGTGATATCTCGGCTCTGCCAGGCTCCCGCCATTATTTGTCATGCCTGGGACACTACGTAAGTGTGTACAGCGTTATAACCCACAGTAGTTACGTGTGCGGGTGGTAACATGTCCGCATTTTGCGCTCTGCCTGTGTGTTTTTTTTTTTTTTTTTTCGTTAGCGTGCAACCTTAGTATTTTCTCCGCGAATTCGTTCGCACGTACGAGACCTTATCTGGCGGATTATTAAGCGGATCGAAACATGAATTCGAACCCGTAAACTCGTTATACCTACGTGTGCGTTTATAAATTTCAGATAAAAGTGCACGGCGGCGTTGAATAATGCCAAAGAAATTAGCGAGATCCAAATTAAGCTTACTTGTTTGTAATTTTCTAATATGCAGGTGTGCGATCGGTTCGGAAGATTGTCAGTAAGAAGCGGTAACTAATTACGAGAAGCATAACAATTTAACATGTTAATGACATAATGGCAAAGGCGTTCATTTCGAATGTCAAGTTGTTTTTCGTAAATAACATTAGTCTGTTTTTGATATTTTCCACTGCAGTCAATAATCCTGTGGTGTATATATATACTTCGTTTAATTACTCTCTTTTATCATTCTAGTTGTTCGTAATTCTTTAGAAGAAATGTAGGGAAATAGTGTTGGAAAAATTTGCTACACTATATTAAAATTTGTGAAATACTTATTATATGAAATATATATTTAAATAAATTTAAAAAAAACTTACAGAAATGTTACCGAAATAATCTGCATAATCAACGTGAAATGTCGACCGTAATAGATTTTACCAAACTTTAAACCGATGAATGGCATTTGAAAGGTGGGAATTTTCAGTCGATCAATTACGCCCCAATTACCCGACTTAAAATGTTTATCTTTTAAACTCTACGCTTCGGATTACTTTTTGGTAAAGTTTGTAAAGTTTGAACTTTCTTGAAGAATACATTTTACACGTGGATCATGAAGCTTCGTTACTATTTTTCGTTAAACTAAAGAAGGAGAAAGTGTAGTATTGTTAGATATATTAATTAGTAATTACACATTTTTGGCATCTAAGAAAATTAATTATCTTATACTTTTTTAATGATAACTTTAATTGAATTAATTATTTAATGCTATCAAAATTGTTCATTATGGAAGATAATTTAAATAAACTATTGTAATTTGTGACAGAATAATTTTGGCTCATTATCTATTTATATACTTAATTGTTAAGTATTTTGTGTGTATTTCTTGTAAAGTTAATTCAAGCAACTTAATTTGAGTGTATCATTAAAGCGAAATTAGTAAACAAAATGTATCAATTTAAAGTCTGGTTTACTAAAAGAAATTAAAAAATAGTTGGTTTGAAAAATAATGCATAAATAGTTAAATATTTGAACAAATTACTGCTAGGTTTTTTTACAATAATTTTTTGAAATGAAAGAAAAAAGATATCAATATTTAGAATAATATCCGCATTGTATATTGTACATTGTACATTGCACTGCACAGAAATTTCAATAAAATATATTTGATGATTAACGATTCAGACCAAATTTTAAATCGCAAACATTCAAATATTGTTTTGTACTCTTTCTGTGGCCCAATGCATACCTAAGAGCGCAGAATTGTATTCTTTCTAATTTCAACTGCAAGTTGTATTCTTTGGGAAAATTAACAAGAATTAACATCATGTCGGACCCCAAATGCAGTTGTGGATACCCACAAGAGGACCTAGATCACGTTATCTGGAACTGTTCAAAGTATGAACAACACACCACACAAAGCTAGTGTATTCCTAATTTATTGGCATTAAAAATCATTTTTCAATTCCTAGTTGCAAACAACGTTCATATGTAAGACATTTATATAATAATATTTTACTTTAATTATATTCGGCATTGTTCAAAATTATGTAAACGCTAAATTGTATGTAAGCTTAATAAACCTGTAAGGTTTCATAAGACTAATAAAGAACAAAAAAAATATTGTTTTGTCACATAAGGCGGAAATTAGTAAAAATTTACATTCTAGAACTTGCAAATTTTGAACGTCATTTTTCATTTTTAAAATAACATTATTACTTAAACAAACGGTAAAGTAAAAAATTAAGGTTACAATAAGTTTACTTAATCCCTATGTAATCGGTTGTTTTATTTTAAAATATTTTATATCACGATAAAGGTAATTGTATAATTTCTCATAGCATACGACAAAGAAATGGATTCTTTGTCAATTCTTTTTATAAAAACATACCACGATAGTTGCGTCATATAGAAAACCTAATTAAATGTTAATTGTTTTAATTAAACGCGAGCGTTCGAAAAATAAATAATTAGTCGCAGGAATTTTGTGAATTTTCTAATGGTTTATTTATCCTATTTTAATTAGGCTAAAATTATTTTATTTAAGGAAATTGAAAATATTGTAAATAATAAATGACAGTGCGGTAGGTAAATTCAGAAATGTGTAAAAATTTAATGGTAAATAATTTTTAACAAGTCGGTGCAGTACTGTTTGCATTTAATCATTTCATTTTGCCAGAGGCAGGGAATTTGGTACATTATAAACGAAGTAGGAGATATTTTAATTTAATTATATTTCGAGTCAAACATTGATACAAAATAATGACATATATTGGAAATATTATTAAATTACATATGAATTACATGACGTATAAAATATATAATTAAAATATTATATATATATATATATACATACATTTATATACATTTAAATGAAATAGTACAATAATAACTGAATGAACATTCTCGTAACAAGTGTAACGCCTAAAGTCGCGGACGTGAAATATGTAAAACGTCAGGCTGTTATAAGCAATCAAACAGATGTCTACTGACAATGTCGAAATGATAAGAATTTCGATCAGAACTCATGGTGGGTTCTTAAAATTGCTTATGATGCCTACATGCATGCACTATAGAGCATGTGTATAAGAAAGTCTAATGCCTATAAGCATTCCTTCTGAATACTATACATCTGCACATTGTAGGATAAAGTATTATAAATTCGAATCTTAATCCTCGCTATATTTCTTTACAGACAATTAAATGAAGCGAATGGAAATAACGTTTTTTCTTCATTTATTCACGGTTTTAATTATTTTTAACGGCTATTTTGTTCGATGCACGCACGAAGCATTCGCCAGCGCGCGTTCGTTTTAACCCAAGAACGAGCCATTAAAAGCGAATGACAGTACATGATTTTCATAGTCAATAATGTCGTTTTGCGTAAATGGCCATAAAGCAGCTTTATGTGCACAGTAATACAGCCGTTGAACGTCCATGATATAAAACCGTTAAATGTAAATGCTTACGTGGGAAAAGTACGTGCCACTCCCGCTTCTGTTGATAAAATCCTTATTTGAAAAACCATTTGGCGCAAACGGCTCCTCTGATGCTCGGGAATCAAATGAAAGTACTATTGCGAGAATGGGCCCTTTTCAAGGTGATAGTTTTTTTTAAACGAGATCCGCGAATCCCATTTGCCATTACGTATTGTGCCGGCGTTTAAGACGGCGAGCAAATGGCTGTCTCGTGCGGTGAAAATGGAGTTTGTTCAACATAAAGTTCTTCCAAAGAGCGGATCTGGTACTCTCAAAAACCGGTATGGAGGGAAGTTTATCCCTGAGAAAAAATATATTTAAGAAATATTTAAATATTCGTCATTTATTGAATATTTAAATTTTGATTCAACAAATGATGATGGCTCATTCTTCTAACTTTTTTTTTTTACATTTTTTAATTCCTACTCATTTATTTCATTTTCAAAATTTTTTGTAATATTTGTAACAATATTTGTCAAAACAATTATATGCAATTAAAAATATGCATGGCTCAGATTAATTTTTTTCCTATAGGTTACTTGAATAGTAGCAAGTAAATATTTACTTGAATTAAGAAAATGTTTCCTTCTATTTAGTAAATCTTACTTAATTCAAGAAAATCTTTTCTAAATTCAAGTAAATATTTACTTGAAAATAACAAATTTTTGTCAGTGTATGCCAATTAGGGGCCAAAGCATAGGTTCATCATACATATGGGCAAAGTCAATCATCATCTACTCTCACAGAACAACTTAATTTATTCCACATTTCTAACGAAATAATGAAATTCTTTTAGACTTTTTAAGCTTTTACCTGACATAGACAAAATCACTATATGTTGATATCCATAAATCAAAAAGATAACATAAACATTATTTTGAACAAAGATGGTTGATTTACGATAAAAGCGCAATCGTTATTTGAGCGGGCACTTAGAAAAATTTTGAAAAAAAAAAAAAAATAGAATGGAACGAAAAGCGATCTTATGACGTCTGCATTTTACTATACATCGAAACAATCGTGATTTTTCACAGAAAACGTCACACAAGGGGATTGTTGTCTCGGTCCGTACGGTTCACACAAAAGGCGTAGAGATGAAGGTGCGGATGAAGAGCGGAAGGAGGACGAGTGAGGCGCTTTAAAGAGGCTCCCCGTATGTAAGGGCGCTTTAACATTTCACAAAAGGCTGCGGCGCCTAGAGGAATCGGGTTAAGAGACGGCCTTGAAAGGATTGTTACATCTCGCTGTTGGAGTCGGAGCATTTAATTTAAAGTTGCGATGAAAAAAAAAGGGGCGCGGAACGGAGGCGAAACTCGCAATTCACAAGGCTGCGCGTATATTATTCAGCTTATTATGCAGTTCGCCCTCACTTTATGCTTCGACGTTCTTTGAATTTGTAAAGGATGTTGAAATTTTCAACATTCTTGGGGGGGGGGGGGGGGGGGGGGGAAGCCTTCGAAATGATGGCCGTGCTTGATAATGTCGGTTTGATCTATTGTTTTAATCATGACATAATTCGATGCGTTATTGCTGAAACTGATCATTAAAAGCTGTTTTAAAGTCTAAATACATTTCTAAAATGACAATGTCTGAAATTTCGGGATTATATTCGTCGCGCATACAAATTCAAGACTGATGAATACGTTTATAGAATCTATACAAGTATTTAAATATAAGTATAAAATTTACAAGTATAGTAAATAACAAGAAAAGACTTTGTCATTCTTATAAGTTATTTATTATATTATATTTATATATTACTGTTGTCGATTAAAATGTATCGATTTTCATTTCATCGTTGGTATTACTGCAACATATCATGTTCTATATATGTATACATTACGCAGCGAGTGTCAGCGCAAGAAACAAGACACTACTTGGGTGAATGCGGAAGTATTGTCTATAGTTATTAGTAAATGCAGCACAATGCGTATCATTTAGTAATTACACAAACGCTGGAATAATACTGCTGGTAGAACTGCTCGCATATGGCTGTAAGTTATCATGCAGTAACGTATCTGGAGACTTATATGCGCATTATGCAGAATTACCGAAGATATATTAATTAGCATACTGTTTTGAAATCCTTTTTCGTTTTTATGAATTAATGATAAATCATTTGTAAGTGGAGAATTAAGTTAATTCTTTTGCTCGAAACCAACAATACTTATCATTGTTGATAATACCATATAATACCATCATACAATTTACCACACAACATACCATACAATATTAATATCATGCATTTAGAATTTGTTTTCTGTGATCAAAGCGAATGATTATATGGAATTCATTATAAAGCTCTTAAAAGTATGTTGAATCTATGAAAATAATTCAGGTATCGAAAACAAGCAAGTGGCCATTTTTTTAACTTAATCATGGAAAGTGAAAATTCAAAATGGTTGGAAAATTTATAACAATAGTTTTGAAAATTTGGAAAAATAATCGTGAATAAATTATCGAAATTTCTCAAAACAATTCGTTGTTATCACGCACGTAATTGACATTTGAATACCTAACATAAATAATGAGAGAATAAATCCCATTGTAATAATTATTAATAAGGAGACATAATAATGGCAGGAGCTTTAATGTATTGAATATAAATATATATTATAATATATTATATATACATCATTGGTGTATGTATATTCGATTTGACATACTGCATCGTCACAAATAGAAAAATGCATCGATTAACAAAAAATGTTACTTTAAAACAATTGTATAATTGCGCAAAAAATTTAAATATCTTAATAGAATTTTTTAAATTATTTATGTTTCATGTGGATAATAGTATTTATGAATATTGTAAAAATGTAATGGCGGCGTAGTTGGGTATATTACATAACACTTTTAGGTTTTGTGTTATGAACATAGCAGACTCTAAAGAAATATCTTCAGTTAAGATTGTAAATTGTCTTATCTATTTATTCTACTATAATTCATATCAAGTTGATTTTCCTCAAAGGCATTACGTTTAATTAATTTTTTTCCATATCATGACAGAACTACACTAAAAATTGTTTTTTGTACATTTTACTTCGCTGCATGTCTATCATTTATTTATTCTTCCTTATATTACATAAAATATGAACAAATAAAATTTTAATAATGTAAATGGGATCAAGAAATTATTATTGTGTTACTAAATATATATAATATGTCACGTAGACGTCATACGTCACGTAAGCATCATTCGTTATTGAGACACGTCACATACACGCCAATCTGACACACAATAAATCGATACTCCGGATTGTTGTAAATATCCGAAATGTACTGAAATTAATTAAACGAATGGAAATTAATTAAACAAATGAAAATTGGCAAAAACAACTAAAGATATATTGAAAAATTAATTAACTATATCAAAGCGTATACAAATTAATATGATTAAAAAACTCGGATATTAATAAATCTGAAATACGACCCGAATTCCAATAAAAATATTGAAAAGCGTTGAATATCATATTAAATAATACTGGAAAATGAGGATATCACACACTTAAAAATCTCTTTAAATTAAAAATTCATGTAAAATAAATAACAAAAATTTTATTTTTTAATAAAGATAATTAGAAATGAACTGCCGTAAATGAAGTCGCAGTTTCCTTATTAACATATATAGATTATATACATTAGATCTGCAGAAATATATTTAGTTCTTATTTTGGTATAGTCTAACATTTATTTTTCTAACAAATCGATTTATTTCAGTAGGGCTCCATCGAGTTATTAATTTGCTTTTAAAAAGACGCGTTCCAATCGCCTTATACTTTAATATAATCTATATATATACATAAACAGTTGCATGTGCAATTAGATGGTTGTATGCTGAACAAAACATGGATTTCCTATAGCGAAAATTTCACGCTATTAGTATTACTTGCAAATTCTGAAGTACATGTTTTAATCGAAGTAAATAAATTTTAAAAGTATATAAATAACGGGTATATTCTGTAGTGTTTATAAAATTTGTCAATAAATATTCATGAAAAATCCTTTCCATTCCGTCTAAATTATATTATAGATGCTGATGTAATAAAAACAATATTAAATATTACTTAATTTGAAATTTCCAAACTGACGCTAAATATATGACAGTAATTGTTCAGAATTAAACATTAAATTTAAATTTTGGAGAATGTATAGAGGAATTTCCAGTAATTGTCCGGCTTTTGTAAAAGATATTCATATCTACTAAACAAGCCGGGAAATATAAAAGTAAAATAAAATACGGGAAAATATGCGAGTACTCAAGATTTCCGATATATCTAAAAAAATTTTTTTAGAACGTATTTTGTAACAAGAAACTTTTTTCTTTAATATATGTATAACATTTGAGATATCAGAACCGATAATATTAACATCAGTTACGAATATTGCATTGCGAATACAAATTACAATGTAACGCAAAGTTATCTTGGTTGCATCCATTTTTAAATATAGTCCTCCACTTATTAAACATCTGGAATTTGTAATACCTCTGTCGGACATTGCGATCATACAAGTATCATAGAATGTATAATTCTTATAAAATTTGATAAAGGAATATAATATTACATTAAATTGTACTAAATAATATTAAATTGTACTAAATTCCGCTAATATTTCCAGTTAACAAATTATAGCTGATTTTACAGCTAATTTCACTGATATACAATCAGTTAAATATGTGGTTCACTGATGCAAATAGTGAAAGTATGGTGAGGTAGATAGGTAGAGAGGGAGAGTGGACGAAATGTGTATTTTACTGATTAATTTAGTGGACTGTATATCATCGATTATTTAAGTGAAATTTAAATTTAACTTATGAATTAGTAACAGAAGTAGTTTACTGACTCAATCAGCGACTATTCTCTGATTCTCAGTGGCACACTTATCACTAGTGAAATCAGCGACTATTCACTGACAATCAGTGGTTTTTCAGTGATTCATATTTAGATTGTATAAAATGAATCTTATAAAATGATTAACGCGAAGGAAACATTTCATTACATTTCAAGGCCAAACAGGAACGTATTCGAATCGAGAGACAAATAAGAGACGTTTAACGATATCTATATTACGAATGAATATGCACAGAATGATTCTGGTGGAAAGAAAGTAAATGAACAGGTGGGATGGAGGCACAATTGAGACGGATGGATCCTTTTTAAGCCACTAGTATTAGAACGGACTCGTGATCGACAGATCTCGAAAGGGATGAGAGGGGAAAAGGACCTGGAGGATCTGCGGGAATTGCGGGGCTCGACAATTTTCGGTCGCTTGCTTCTGTAATCTGACAGGGCTCGCGTGTAAGCTGGCCCGAGTTAGAGTCAGCCATCAGGAGAGATAGATAGATAGATAGATAGATATATATTTATTTCTGTACATTTTGTTGTACAATATACATTACTATAAGAAAATTCTTATAGTATTACATAAG
>JAPYZR010009814.1:0-10392 GCA_030522945.1 Trichopria nigra
TTTTATATTTTATATATTTTCTTTTGCGTACTTATATGGCTTTGTTAATGTTCTTATCACTTTTGTTTTATATTTATTTTATGATTGTTATATATATATGATATTGTATAATTTTAATTGTATTTGAGGGCGGGTACGCCCGTAAATAAATAAATAAATAAATAAATAATAGCAAATTGTTATTAATACGTTTATTGTATACAATTCAATATAACGATAAAAAAATGAAACGATTATCGAAATTGTTCGATGTCCTTAATCGGTCCCATTTAGTAAAATATGTTCGCAGCTCGTACGGAAGAGCAGGTGATTTTACCGGAATCCCCAAATTAATCGATTCTGAGAGTCGGAAACGATTGTCGGAAACGTCCTGCACATGTAAAAGTGCTAAATCACGACCCACTTGATCCACCGTCGTGCATTATATGCCGACACATTACCAGTACACACGATATATATATTAGAGCAATGCAACTATGGTCGATGATTTGCGGGAACGGGACGATAGGTCACTCTATGAATCATTCTTATCTTTAATACCGCGAACGTATTCGCGGCTTCTACGAATGAGATCGAGTAAATATATAACCACCCACACCTGAGTGTTCAGTAGCGCGTGCGATCTCTCTCTCTCTCTCTCCAACGTTACTATATAGGGGGTGTGCTATCTCTCTCTTTCTCTCGCACGCTCTATCCCCCGCTTTGGATATCGCGTGCTTCGTCTAGATCCCCTAAGCAAATCGATTAGCTTCACCCATCGGAATCCTTCCTTCGCAATTTATAGACCCGCACGCATATATACATGCACACACAGTCTCGATATTCTTAATTCAATATAAGCATTCAGTATATAATTATAACACAAGAAGCCACAGTGATTCGAGAAAATATTGTCTTTTGCACTCTTCAACCCGTTTACGAAAGCGGCTACTCGCTAAATTTAATTCTGTAATTTATTCCACAATTTTATATAAATTTTTCATAAGAGTATATGTACTGTAATATGTATGCTCGCGCTCACTGCCTTTCGTTATTTATCACTCGGTCCATTTGACAATTTCTGTATATATATATATATATATGTGTGTGTGTGTATGCATGTTTGCATGCGCGTATATATTAAATAATACATTAAAATTTTTTAAATTACATTTATTTATGTATAATTATATATATATATATATACTAACATATATAAATATATATATTTATATATATGTTATTGTTTATTTAAAATTTGAATAGACGATTAATCGTTTAATTTTATTCTACTAATCGTGCGCAAAAAATCTTTTCGATTCAATTAATCAAATTGATCGAAGGAATATCCATCAATTAATTGCATATTTCGGAAAATAAATTCGAAATAATATTCAAAAAGTAACATTCTGACAATTAGATTTTTATATGCAACTGAACTGGATATTTGATAAAGAATGTATATAGATGTATATAGAGAGTGTGAATTATTACGAATTATTCTTATTCATGTATGATATATTTCATGTACGATATTTCATGTATGAAATTTCATGTATCCCACTATAATTCTAGAGTTTATATAAGTATATGCTTGCTTATTATTATTATAACTGTGTATATATAATATAATCGTAAAATAGTATAATACCTTAACTAGGGTGTAAAGTGTACTTTTACGCACGAGTTATAGGTAACCTATTTTTTGCATTTGGGTGAGTAAAAGATAATGATGCTTAGAGACTTTAGATGATTCTGAGTGGTGTCATGCGTGAAGTAAACAATTTATGCATGAATTTCAAGTTATAGATGCATTTTAACTTTACACGTGACTTTTTCAATTTTCGCAAGCATTTTTTACATTACGCATGTCACCCTGCAGCGTGCATAAAAGTTGACTTTACGCATCGGGCGTCTAAAGTATTTTACACACTAACTTTACGCACACAATTACAAAAATTAATTTTTAATAAATTTGAAATTTACATATGGAGAAAGAATTTTTACTTTTATTCGTATCTGATGTGCATTCTGTACACAATGCACAGAATCTCTGAAACAAAGCAATGTCACTTGTCGATAATATTCTACTACTATAATTATAATTATGCAAACATTGAAAGTAACAGATACATAACATTTCACATAAATGTTACTTGTTACGTCACTGTTGCATAGTTGTTACGTATTTATTGCATAATGGTAAAAATTTGATGATTATACTTGTAGTAGAAATTAAGGGCAGTTAGGTTATTATATTATCATAAAAAATCTGAACGGCGCAAATAATTGGGATAAATATTTAATCCAAGGTTATAGGTAAATTGAAAATTAATTTACTCTGTCGTTGAAATAACCGCTTACATTCAATTTTATGCAGATTCTGTACCCGACAATTAAATGTCAATTTGTCGACGCGAATGAATAAATCTACGCAAATAGGCCTGCGAAATAAAATCATTGGTCAATAACGCAGAGAATCCGGGAACATTAAAATTGAAAATTATTGCAATAAATATCATAGGAGCTATATATATATACGTATATAATAATAAAGTTGCATTATTGAATGGATTTTGCAAAATTTCAATGTTCTATTTTTAATATAATTTTCATTTCGATCTTAAAAGTTAATTTAGTAATAATAGTGATGATATATATTTATATAGTGACGTTTATTATTTGATTAACGCCGCTGAGGAAAATTCGATTTCCCGCACTGAGACCGTCACATATGGAAATTTATAACGAAACACAACTAAATTTATAGTGTTTTAAGAGTGCCGCCTAAAATGTCAAACAAGCAGTCTGTTCCGTTTAGTATAGATATACGTTTTTCTCGTAGCCACATTTCGAGACCATCTTAATCTAATTTCTTAAAACTTTAAATGCTCGTTTTCAGTAGCTGTAACTTATCAACGGAATGTCGATGTATTAATCGAAAACAAAAATAGAATTTTTCAAGAGAATTTATTTTATCTTCGCGTTCATTCTTTAATTTCTATTTTCGACCATTTCTTTTTTTTTTATATACAATTAACATGAAATATTGAATAATTTTGAATTATTATATATATATACATTTTAATTTTTTTTTTTTATGTGAGAATTACGGAATAAATGATCATTTTTCATGGACTAATATAACGAACCCTGAATAAAATATTCAATAAAACCTAGAAAAACCGGGATTCTATGTTGTATTTGTCAATAGTGGACAAAAACAATATAGAAAACTTGTTTGTATATATTGTTTTGTAGTAAAAATATCCCTATCATTAGTTTGTTCTATCAAATTTACAGTATTTATTTCAATTATGATTAACCTAAAAGAGTAGGCAACTTATGGGTATATATACTATATATAGATTGATTTTGATCAGCGCAACACGTGTCTGTATCTTCTATAAATCAGCAATTATTTTCCAACTCTCTCTCTACTTTGTATTTTTTACATTATATTTGAAATTCTTCATAATGACGAAATAATGAATGATTGTGATTTCTCTATAATAACTGTATCACATGATTATCGGTCACTTTTATTTATTCATGTAATGACTGAGTTATTTTATATAAATCCTTCATTTCTTGACTATTCTTTTTACAATATTAATTATACGAAATTTAATATTTACTATATGTATTCTAAAATTAACCACTATTAAAAACAGACATTGAATTAGAGCCAGTATAATTTTTTATCTCTTTCTAAATTTCATACAGATAAAAATGAGCTATTATTTCAAAAGAAGGAACAATTTTTTTCATTTTTACTACAGAGTGAAATTTCATTCCAAACAAATTCTCCCATTCTCTATATTCACTTTAGAAAGGGTGAATTTAAAGGGTGACCTTGAAATAACCTTGAAGATCATCGGCAAGGTCAATAGCAAGGTCACCGATAGATCCAGCGCTGAAAGTTATTACGGAAATGACCTTAATTTGGGTAAATGAAGTAAATTAATTGGGTATTTTATGAAAAAACTTATACACGTGTTTCGATACTTTTTATATATATATATCAATTTTTAGCCAATATTAATTCTTATGTACTGTATTTTATATAGATGCCTGGCACTATTCTTTTGTTATATACAAAACATGTTCTATTTTCCAGATATTTTAATAACTATGAGGAACACGACTTATTAACACGGGGAATAACAAATTTTCAAACGTGTATAATGATTGTAAAATTTCATTGTTACAAATTGCCCGCTCATTACAAACACATGTCGTATAGAAAATAAATGACCCAAGGAATTACGTTATGAGCGGTACTTACTGCGATTGCAACAAGTTCCGATGAGTGATATACAAATGTTATGTAATGAACTTCAATAATCATTTGAAAAGCACTAATAACCAATACTCTCCGTCTTTCTCCATCTCTCTATTTCTATATTATTAAATACTCTATAGTATTTAATAATACTCTATAGTATTTAATAATACTATTAAGAAAAGATGGTGTTTAAAAATTCGTGTAATTTCACAAATGCATAAATGAGACGTTCTTTACGGACTAAGGAAATATTTAGAAATTGGTCCTCATCAGTCGTATAGATAAGGACGCATAATGAACGAGCGACGTCTTGTAATGCTTAAAGTATAGTGAAGAAAAACAGCAAGGAAAAGATATAGAAACGAGGAAAAACGGCAGAATAGCGGGAGTCCCCCGTAAACAAGGAAGATGCGGTGACAAAGCACCTTACGTGGGCGCGATTGTTTATTTTTAAATATGCAGCAGATAAAGGCCACAACGTCACGACGCAACGAAGCTAACAGTATATAGTATACGACTCGCACCCATACACTCGTACACAAAGGCTTGCCATTCAAGAACTGCGCCTATCCGTTGCTCGCTATATATGCGACGATGTCAAGGCGACACGTCAGATAGACGCGTTTCAGGTGACGGGACTTCCGCAAAATTATGACAGCGAACCGCTATGCATCTAATTGTCTCGTCGTTTGATAAACTAATGAGCTTGATCGATATTTGATGATAGTAGAGGTTATCAATTTAAGGATAGAACAATCATGACCAACTGGTACTAAAGAAAAAAGACTTGGTCAGGTAGATATTCGTGTTGTTTTGGTAGAATACGAAAAGCATTTAATTGATCGAACAATAGGTACATAATGGATTGTTTAAAATGTACAATTAATGGATTGTTTAAAATGTACAATGCAACATCCACGAATGCCTCACCTAACGAGATCGATGACTCTGCGATCGAGGCCTGCCCAAAGTAATCCGATGCAATTGCAAAAAACATTGTCAATCTGGATGTACATTCTAAAAATGAAAAATAATCTTGCCGAATTTTTCAATAATATAAAAGACAGAGGTATAGATACGGAAGAATTGATTTGTGTTTACCAAAATTCCATGCAAAGAATGCGATAGAATTTACATCGGACGGACTTAAAAGACCATTAAAAAAAAGAGAATATACGAGCGTACGAGATTCCACAGGCCTATCGGACCGTGTTTATAATACCTGTCTTTTCACTTCGATAATGTAAAAATATTAGGAAGGAAAGGTAATTTTAGCCAGAGTTTAAATTTGGAATCAATTCACGTCTTTCATCAAAACAAAACGAATTATGAAAATAAAAATAGCGTAAACATAGGAAAGGACTCTGTGACTCCTGGATCCAATCTCTATAAGACCTTATTGATCAAGCCCTCTTACGCAAGGTGTACCTAGAAGGTTTTTCGTATATTTTTACTAACCAACCATGAAAAACTTGAAGAGTAATATGGACTTGGAAAAACAGCGGTACCTCGAGATCGTATTTCGCGACATGGTGCACCGGCACGTTGAAGCCCTGGCCCTTGGATCTTGCTCGGACGAACGCTTCGGAATAGCGTTCATGTTTTCCATGCTGATGCGGGGACCACCCAGCAGGCTCGCTTATACAATACGGCTTTAGCGAAAATAATTGAAGTCGACGGTTCTTCGCCGGTCGCAGCCTTGGGTAATCGTCTCAAGGCTCGCCTATCGCGGAATACAGGATAGATGATCTATCCAGAATTGAGCAATTCGGATATAGTCGCGGTGATCCATCGCGTATACGTTCCAGACTTGCCAATCTGTTTCTACGATGACTACGTATAGAGTCCAGAAAGATTCGACCGCTGATATCAAAGCCAACATTCTATTTTTACCACCATTGTTCCCATCTTCTCAGGGCAATCGCACGAGAATTATCTTGCGCAACAATACTCGGCTGATATCATAATCTCGGGATTTTATACACATCCCCTTCGTAGGCGCGCGCGCGGGGGCTTAGAAATTGTCCTCTTCTTCTTTATTTCAAGTACTCGCGATTACGAGATTAATCAAAATGAACAACTCGATGCATAATCGCGCGGTATAACGTCATGCTTATAATTAATGCATTGTTTGATCTTCTTATCAAATTTCGAAATTATTTATGTCGAACTGTTGTTCTAGCTCGTTACGAAAGAGAAATCTCCCCTGGTTGATCCTTTCAATACTGAAGATTGAAGAGAATTCATAATGGTGTCCGACGAAATGTATACTTTTAAAACGTCCAATTTAATCATCAAAATATTTTGTCATTTGTGGATGATTATTTTTCCCCTTCTTATGGCTTAACAGTATATATTATACATATATTCGCAAAAACGTTAAACTTATACGATTTTTTTGTTTGCAACATTTCGAAAATATCAGAGAACTTAATGAACCAGATCGTCAGATCGTGTTGGTAAATTGTGTTACGAACGCTATAGTGTAATGACAATAATCATATGCAATGTTTGATCGTCAATTTTTCATTTTGTTTCAAAGAGATTTTTGTAAGCTGATGGTCCTCTTTGATTTAATCGAGTATACATTTTTTACATTTCTTTATTTTTTGAAATTTCTTCATTTTTCGGGTCTTCTTGTATTTTCCTATTTTAACGACTATGTGAGGTTAACGTAAGGAGTCACGAAATAGCACGAATTAGCACGAGACCGAACGAATAATGGCTGCATTATTGGTGGTGGTTCTATATCGCTTTTACCCATCGCATTTTACTCGTTATGTATATAGGAGTAACGAAAGTGCAGGGCGGTACTGTAGGTGTACACCTACTTCAGATAATGTTACCTCTATACCCTGGAAGGTACTGGTACAGAAAATATATTAGGTTCATAGAATAGAATAGGATATATGAAGTCATTAAGAGTTATAAATTAAGGACGAATTACATTTTATGTGTGTGTGCGTATTCTTATTGCGTACACATATTCTTTTCGTGGCATTTTTGTAATGGGATTCAATGTATTTGTGTATATTTGACCAATTTTATTTCGAGGTTTTTTGACCCATTTTCGAGTTTATAAATGCGAATGGGGTTCCAGAAAAGGTGAAAAATTTATTTCTCCAAAACTTCTCCGTAATATTTCCAGTCAATTTGGCACCTCAAAAAACCCACATTACCGTTTTTCGAAAATTTTTATTTCTTTGAAATGGGTTTTTTGACCCATTGTATTTATGTATATTGTCTTGGTTTATTAATCAGTCAATGCGATTCTTTATGTTTACATTGATTATGTTCTACTCGTCATTAATTCGTTTAATGCGACAATAAAATGAGCTGCAGTTTGTATAGGCTTTCCCGCACTTTTATTTATTCAGATTATAAATATCAACAGGCGAGGACGAATATAAAAAAAATGACTAAATATTAAAATTCTTTTGAAATTTTTGAAAACTTAAATCGATAGGGTGATTTATCTACATGGGGTCAACAAACTTTCGACTACTCTGAAAATTTTCTCGAATTTTCAGTTAATGTCTTCCATTCTTGAGATATTTGAAAATGTTGAAATTAACAATGAAACATTGCCTAATATAAAATGAAACACAATTGATGAAACACATAGAGTATTCGATAAATTTATATGGTAAAAATTGGAAGATATTCCGACTGAAAATAATAAAAGTGTATATATATATTCTATATATATTTTTTAATATCGCCGTATTAGAGTTTATTACTTTAAAATGTTTTAATTTTTATATGTGTATTTTTCACATATTTTGTTATATTATTTTAAACTTAAATTTCCCACAATTAGTTCATTCCGTCCTTACGATGATGGCTTAATAGTTTTGAAAGATATAATAGAAAAAAAATAATAGTATACTGTGTTTTGAAATTGGCTATGGACCCAAACTTCCATTATTAGATCTATTTCCCTTAAATAGAATCACGTTATCCAACCCGACATCTTACAGCCATTAGAGAATCAGCCTGGAAGATAGATTATGTTTACAATCATCCCATCCAGCGTCTCAAATGAGAATGGAGATTACATGTATCTGATCGGGGGGGTCTCCCGATAACGTACATGACTTTAAAAGTGACTTTGTCACTTTTGTCGTTTCGATATTTGAGTAATAACCGTAATAACTCAAGGCATTTGTTCCGTATGGTAGTTCGTGTCCATTTCTTTTATAATCCTTTGTTATATTGCGAAAGTTTATGTTACATTTTATATTTTATTACCTTTCTTTCATGTTTAAATAAATAAATAAATAAATAAATTTGTATATCTTGTTATATTTTTATTTATTCATTTATTTTATTTTCTTTTATTAAAATTAAATATATTTTATTTTAAGATTGTAAAATTGGCTTTTTTATTTCTATTTTTATTTTTATTTTAATGTTTAGTTTTTTTTTAGTGTTGAAGAATTAAGATAACTTTAAAACAATTAGAATGATTTCTGATTCACTAACAGCGAAATGTTTGCATTGCTGGCCCCTCATCGCGATGTATCTAGAATTGGTCGCAAGGGCAAACCCAACATAATTCGCGAAATAAATTTATCTATTGAAAATTGGTTTAATTTCCAAGAAACACTGAGCACCCCAAATAGCTGTAAAAGAGCTGCGGTGACCAAAATGAAGCCATATTTTGCTGCGACAACGTCACCGCAGCTATCGGTGTTACTTGGGATTCTCTTTTGGAAATAATCCGGATTAATAATGATGTACTTATACCTAATTCGAATAATTAATTATGTGTAATTCACCGTATTCATTATGGCCATCAGCATTTTTTTTTTTTTTTTTTTTTTTTTTTTTTTTTTTTTTTTTTTTTTTTTTTTTTTTTTTTTTTTTTTTTTTTTTTTATAATTGATCCCTAAAACATCGTTTCATTTAAAATTCTCAATAATAAAAACGCTATATAATGAAAAATTGTAAAGGCACCATGTTAGATGACGAGTTTTGAAAATGTCTAATCCAAAATAAAAATAAAATTCTTATAAAATCGATTCAATGCAAAATTGTTGCATTGTTTTATTCATATTTTTTAAAAGCGTTTTTTAAAGGACGAAAAATCTTTTCGATGCAAATAAGATATGCTGACATTATTATTGGTATCACTTATTTACCCTGATTCTTGACTCTCAAATCATTTTTAAATTTAAAAATACCTACAGTGCTTTCATATAATTAAAAATTTAATTACAAAATATAAAATGGAGTATCAACAATACACAACACGAAATTGTTCTTAATACATAAATAATCAAAAGGAAAGTCTATCAATTTACATCAAGTAAACTGTCAGCAGTATCTTGAATACTATTTTGAAACGAATTCAAAACAAAGACTAGTTTTTCTAAACAAAATATACATAAAACATATTTGAAGAAGAGAAGCCACTTAAAAATTCAATTGATGCTTTAGAAAAGTACTGAAAATTTCTATTTAATGATGTACTCGAAACTTAAACGGTAATTTTTCAGTTTTATCGCATCACGGCACATAACAAGAATCAAGTTGTCTTTCAATTTATTCAATTATTTGATCAAAGATTAGAATTTTCTGAAGAATATTTGAATAAAAGTCTATATTGCGTAATACGTACGTCGCTGAGGTCCACTCGGACTTTGAGGCGGATCTCGTGGGTATTTATTATCGTTTATTTTTCACTTTTGTCTTCTTACTTCTTCATTTCTAAAAAGCCATCACTAATATATTACTCTAATGTGCAAATCAGAGTAAAAAGAAACGCATCTTTAGTCGAGAGATGACATGCAGATAAATAATGTAAAAAAAGAAAAAACGTATGTATAAAGGCAATAGATTTCACGAAAGTATCCAGCTATAGAAATCCTATTGATAATAAATCGACACTTTTATATTTACATTGTAAAAGTTGGAACATTAAATGTACATCGAACCCATGAAGCTTCGCGTTGAAACTCGTAAAATTAATATAGAGTTATGGAGTTTTCCTTTGAGCGTGCCAAAGTGCTCGTACGTGCATTATTCAAAGTTTAAGTGTGACATTTATCATGAAATGCTACTTTTCAAGCATATTTGTAAAAATTCGTACAACCATTTGCATCGTTGTCTAGCCGTTTCCA
>JAPYZR010009816.1:0-19868 GCA_030522945.1 Trichopria nigra
TATTGTTTATAATATATATTGTATTTATAACGGCAAATCAGTAAAGATGGACGGCTAGGAACAAATTTTTATAGTGATATTTTACTCGTGTTCCAATGAAAACATTTCAGAGTAAATCTTACTCAATAGAGTAACTTTTACTCCAGAAAACGTCCAGTGGAACGCCAATAGGGACATAAATAAGGTCTAAGTTTCTTTTAAACTGCCTTTCTCTGAGTCTTCCCATAGCTTTGCACTTTACAAACGTGCTCTGAAATTTTGCAAGAATATACCCCCAGCAAACACGAACTCTAAAAAGACGTCAAAATGTCGTCATTTCAACGCTTCGTCAACATTTTGACGACATTATCACGTCATTTTACAATTCGTCCTATATATACTTGAATCACATATTTGAGATATAAAATATACCTAAAATCCTCTTATACTATACCTATTATAGATAAACATAATATATAATTACATACATTGTCGAAAATCTAAGATATTTGGGATTCAATAGCGGTTATTATATTTCCTCACTTATGTAAATTCGTTAACTTTTAGTTATAGGGAAATAGTAATTTTCTGCTGTGATTTTTTAGTCATTTTCGGAGTCAAAAGAAGAATTTTAATTATGTATTATGTAGTCATTTGGTCAACTGGTAAAATGTCGTCAAAAAGCCGTAAAAATGCTGAGGAGGTATCGAAATGAAGGCATTTTGACGTAATTTTACAGTTCACGTTTGCTGGGCATATTTTTGATATGATGGGATAATTTGTTTTTAATTTAAATACACATATGTATATGTACTAAAAAGACAAAAAATAAAGAGAAAGCTTTTACTCTATTGGTCGATTCATGTAAGGTACATGGCTAAAGCTCGCGTGTCATTGGTTAATGGATACAACATGCCTGACCCTTCCTCGCCAAAATTCGTTTATACCAGAAAAAATTCTGTTTGTGCATAAAAATTAGATTAGTATCTACATATACATACTTTCGGATGCCCTATGGCCCCTATGGCCTATGGCCCGTTCCCTTGCCCGTTGCGAAATTTCAAAATGGCGGACGCAGTATGTACAATACGGAAAGTCCATAATAAAATATAATTGTAAGTTATTGTAGAATAAAATAGTGAAAGAACACTGAATAAAAAATATAATTTATGCTAAAATTATGAATTTATTTGTGCATTTTACTGAAGGATATATCGTTTTAAAAAAATTCAAAATGGCATATAATGTGGTAGGAAAAATTTGATAAAATATTTGTCAACAAAAAATAGAGTCATATATTCTACATATGAAACTTAAAACATTCCCTCGATTTTCCTTACATTTTTTAAATTCCCTCTCGGTTTTTATAGCTATATTCGTTATTTTTGCTACAATTAACCTTGATTAAATGTATATACTGTTAATACGATTCAGGAGGAAGTTTTTTTTAGTTTCATTTTAATATTTTTGTAATCATGTCGTACCAAATGGTCAAGGCATGCGTATGCGTAGAATCTGACCTGATGATGGTCAAGTCGTTCAAAAATACCCGGGCGGTCGCGACGTGGAAATGACCCATATGACTTAGACCACGTGCGAAAGTGGTATGTAAAACCCACCCGGACATTTCAGTGGATAAATTTAAATGCATATACATAATTGAGAAAATTACGTATTTTTTTAAGCATATCAATAAAGAAAACAAATAAGGGTAATATCTAATTTTTTGTTATGTGTGATAGAAAAGCTAATCGTGTTTGCAAATGTGAATTGTGCATCGTTTTGTGATTGGCTGCTGAAATGTGAAAATTTGTCAGAATTTGAATTTCGAGAAATACCTACGTATATGTACATGTATATCATTGTATGCAAATGTGCATAGCTTCGACGGACAGTCTTTTTATTGTAAAGTTTTATTAAAAAGTAATTTTTGATATGGAAGTTCAAACGGTAGTTTTTGCTAATTTTCCAGACTGTGAGGATTTGTGTTGTGTTATTTGTGAAGTTAATATAACGAAAATTCGAGATTCAATAATAAAAACGCCATTTCATTGCCAGGTCCTTGTCTGCAGGTAAAATTTTGTCCATGAAGTTTATGTCCTGTTATTCTTTATTCGATTCCATTATTTCTTATTCCAAATTTTATATTTTGTCATAACTAAATAAAATGTTTATTTTTATGAATTAATAAACAGATCTACTAAATATATTTATTATTAGCTTCTCGTAGTTATCTTTTTCAGCATCTCTGTATTTTCTTTGCATATATATATATATATTTGCAGTTGACTATGAGTTTTATCATGCTAATTACAAAGTGCAATTTCCAGAATATATTGTGCTTAAATTTAAATGTATATATCAGTGAAATAAGCATAAGTGAAAAAATTTCTATTTTATATAATATTATTTAACAAAGAATAAAATTATGTTGTTTAGGTTAATCATTAAAACTGTAAGATGTGCAATTGCTGCACCAGTTCCAAGTATGTACAACTCCATATATGTAATAGTGAGTAAAAGATTTTTCCATTCTGGAAGATTACAAGCGCACCTTGCCAATATTCACGTTAAGGTATATGATATATAATTAAATTAAAACATACTGGAAAAATATTAAAAACAAATATAGAATTTTAATAAAAATTGTTATAAAAAGTAGGTTTTAATAATAAAGTATTACAAAGAAGATGGAAGTTTATATTTATATCGTTTATTCACTTTTCTGAATTTATTTGCATTTACTCAGGTATTATCAAACATAAAATATATTTAAATCAGAAGTACTAAAAGTATTATTAATGTTATTGGGATTAACGATTCATTAACATCACAGTAAACGAAGAAGTATTGAGATCTCAAAAATAGAATTGACAACAATGGGGAACCCAGTAAACGAAAACATATTGAAAGTTCAGAAAACGAATTGACGGAACAAACACTGAATACGTTTCAATACGTAGCACATTGTTAACGGGTTGAAACATATTCAGTATTTGTTACATCAATTCGTTTTCTGAACTTTTAATCGGTTTTCGTTTACTGGGAAGCATTCAAAAAGCATTGACGGTGAATACTTTTTAATATTTTCCCATTGTTCTCAATTGTATTTTTGAGATCTCAATACTTCTTCGTTTACTTTGATATTTGTATATAAAAGAAAATTACGTTTAGGTCATAATAATGCTGGCCAATCTTACAGTTTATTATATACAAGATGTTTCACATATTAAGATGGTTCAAAAAGTATAAATAAAAAGTGGTTGAATTGTTTTTATATAATTCGGGCTTTGGAAGAGTGATTCTACACATGATGTACACGACTCAAAAACATATCGGTGACATTGGTTCAAAATTAAACAAGGATTATATGAAATAAATTATTTTTGTTGCTGCAAGAGAAAGTAATTTATTTCGGATAATGCTCCTTTAATTTTGAACCAATGTCACCGATATTTTTTGGTGGATTATATATGATGTGTAGCAAATCACCCTTCCAAAGCTCGAATTTTCAATCCTTTTTTATTTATACTTTTCCTGTTTTTAGGTTAGGTCGATAACTGTTCTACTTCAGAACCACCTTAAGAGGGTTTTAAATAACGATGACTGTTCTACTTTAATAGGGTTCTAAACTGTTTAATAATTAATCTTTAAAATTTAAATTAATTAAATTTAATCCTTTTATATTCATACTTTTCCGGTTTTGAGGTTAGGTCGGTAATTGTTCTACTTTAGAACCACCTTAAGGAAAAGTATGAATAAAAAAGGAGTGAAACGTTTTTTCATAATTCCGGCTTTGGAAGGGTGATTCTACATGACATATACAATCCTCAAAAAGGTATCGCTGTAATTGGTTCAAAATTAAACGAGAATATTCCGAAATAAATTATTTTTGTTGGTGGTAAGAGAAAATTATTTATTTCGGATATTCCTCCTTTTATTTGCAATCAATGTAACCGATATTTTGTTGGTGATTGCATATGATGTGTAGAATCACCCTTTATTTATACTTTTCCTGTTTTAAGGTTAGGTAGGTAACTGTTCTATACTTCAGAACCACCTTTTTCTCAAATAGAACAGTTATCGACCTAACCTAAACAGTCACAAATGGCAAATTAGAAATTATTGAAACGTTTTTTCAAAATTTGGGTTTTGGTATTGTATAGTACATATGATCCCTCATAATTTACCTGTGAAATCTGTCGACAATTGAACTGAAATTTTGAAAACGAAAAAATAATCTCAAATTTTATTTTTCTTTATTTCCAATAGTTCTTATCCAATTTCCAAACAATTTCGCTTCGACTTGTGAATTGTGTATTTATTATATAGAATTACAGTACCACCACCAAATTTTGAAAGAAAGTTTTAATAATTTAAAATGTGTACTTTTTTATTTTCTAGGTTACGTTGGTAACTATTCTACTGTAGACCCCTCTTAAAAGTTGTCCTGATGTAATTCGGGCATACTCCCAGACAGCAAAACGGTATAGGTATGTCCACTTTTTTCCGACAACACACCGACAAATTACTGAAAATATACTGATTTCAGCAATTAGCCAGTGTGTTGCTGAAAAAAGCTGACATGCTGTTAATATTGTTCATGACTTTGTAGTTACCCTTCTAATTTGCGAAACATCTTATATATTTTATAAAGTTTGAGGATGGCCAGCATTATATAAGCAAATGGTTGAAAGGTAATAATTTTTTGTACAAATACATTAATGGACCATCGATACCAATAGCTTTCATAATGCTTTCTAATTATCAAAATTAAAACATACTTATCATAACATACTAACGGTAAAAATACATTTTATTTAAAATTTTTTAATCTCGATTTATTTTATTGCTAAAAATAAAATTACTCTTATAGTGCTCTGAGCCGCAGGCAGTTAATTTTAAAACCTACATCACTTGTCTTAAATATACATTTACATTTCACCTTGCACCTTCTTGGAATCTTGTGGGTCAACATTATTTGTACAGCGAAAACTTTTTGCAAATGACTAATAAAATTGATGCAATGAACTTAGAAATTTCAATGGATGGTAAATTTTGTCCGAGTAATTTACATTAATTATAATCTTCTTGTGTGTTCAAAATATTCATAGAGCAATTACATTTTAGACGAATGGTCAAAACTTATCATTAAACCAACTAAGATGAATGTCTATCATTTAAGAATCACTGAGTTAGGTTTACCTTACAGTCTTCTGCAATCATTTGCAGCAGATTCTAAAGGATATATCGATTTAACTTGCTTTAAAGGACAATGGGTCCACGTAATACCTTCGTATGTAGTAATGATGCAAATTTTACTGTTGTGAACATGAAACAAATTTTAATGTAATTTATTATTTTGTGATTTAATTGTTTACTTTTATTAGAATGAAAAAGGGTAAATTAATATCAGTTTCTAAAATATTACCAGCAAGATGTCCATTTAAATGCTATGAAGATTTTAGAAGACATTGGAAAAATATGGTATAACTTGTTGAAAATTTAAATATTATCTAACCAGTTATTACGTAATTAATATTTTTTTTTTTATTTTATTTGTATAAACGGGCGAAAACGCCCCAATATTACTACTAATAGTAAAAATTATTGTTGCTACTTGAAATAATTATTCAAAATTGAAATCAGAGAAAAAATTTGATATTTTTGTTTTAAGTATGCTTATCGATTACCAAAGGATGGTACTGGAATGTTGTTTTATGAGGTTTCCTTTCCACCATACAGTACAGAATTTTTTACATATCCTGAAATATGTTTGAGGTCTCAGCATCCCAAATTTATAGACTGTCCAAATAAAAATGAGCTCACGAGGCAATTCTTAACAGATTTAACAGTAAATATGCAAAATGTATGTGGAAAAGTTTTAGAGATCAGTAACAGGTTTCCAAAATTGGATATTGAATTTACCCCCCAAAAGCAAATTATGTTAAATGGCGTAAGTCTTTTAATTTTAACTATTATTTAATTACATATATTGTACAAGTTTACAATAAATATAGAATTAATTATTAGTAAAGGAGAATTGATGCAAACATTAATTTCTATTGTTCAGAAATGAGTAATTTGTATGTTTTTGTAATTTGTATGTAATATACATTTCAATTTAGTTTGATAGTATTGCGACTTTTTTAGATGCTTTAGAAAAATGTTTGCTTAGATATATATCTAAGCGAATATTGAAAAGTAAAGAAAGTTTTATGTATAAAAATTAGAAAATTAGACTTTTACCACCTACGTGGAGCTTGTACTTGGTTAATCTAACATATATCTTAGAATTAATTTGATGTTATACTTTATGATTAATTAATTTTTTTTTAATGAACTGTTCTTGCACCCAGATAGCAAAACAGCAGGTATGTATGCTTGTTTTCGACAACAGACCGGCAAATATTTTTTTTTTTAGATGTTATATTTTAAATTGATTATTACATTTTGGTAGGTAATACAGGCATCTTTCCAATGTAAAACTAGTTTATATAATGTGTAAAAATGGTATACAGGGAGAGATTATTACTACCAAACTGTATAATAACAACGCACCACCAATTTAAAACAGCTAAAAAAATAGAATGTATTTTTTAATTCCTTTATTGGGTGATTATGGTATATATTTTTGGTAAATTTAAGTTTTCAAACTGAATACTCAGTGTTTTTATCTTTCGATTTTATTAGATAAAAATTAACTAAGAATAGACACCTATTTTTCCAATTCTTGTCCTTTGTAGTCATCTACATTTTCTTTTATTTATTTAAAGTGTCAGAAAAAAGCCAATATTATAGAATAAATTGAAATTTATGCTTGAAAAGGTCGAGTAATAATTACCAAAGGAATTCATGTCTAATTAAAATCATAATAATTATGATAAAATGAGTTAAAATGTTTCAGACATTAGGAACAATTATTAGTTCTGGATGCAATCCAAAACTTTCATCTACACCATTACGGGGTTCAAATATTAATCAATCTTTGAACAACGATACGCAATCATCATCAGTCTTTACATTTGGAGGCAACGGTAATCGAGAACCTCTTTCTTCAAATACAAATTTAACGGCTTCTCGTTTGAATACACAAGCGGTATCTCCTTCTAATTCTGCAAATATGAGAACCCCCTCCTCAACACAATCTGTATTTAAAAAGTTTGCAAATTACAAATATATTCCACCAAATATTCAAACATCATTAAAGAGACTTGCCAATTACTGCGGTGTAAATGATGAAATTGACGCTAATGGTAGTGCTACTATCAATAGGAACATGTTGCAAACTTCACCCACAGAAACTATAACTAATTTTAGCCAAGTCTCATCTAGTAGTTACTTTATTGAACCAAAACAATTCAAACGCACTGCAAGTGATTTTGACAATGATACAAATAAAGAAAACTACAAAAAGTTTAAAAAAGAGCCAGAAAATCAACATGGCATAAACACACAAGCATCTTCGATCGATCTGTTTTCTGATTACCGCAACACACCTAATCAGAAATTTGACGAAATTAGTCAATATTCACATTATTTTGATGAAGAAAGTTTCCCTGGAGAAGATGAAATGTTCAATAACATTGGTATTCTTCATGATTCACAAATTATTACACCAGCAACAAGTACAACACAGTACTCTGAAAACTCTGATGCCAGTTTTAGACTCAAATAGTGAACAATGTTTCAATTACAAACTGTACATACATTTTTTAAATTATAACAAGTGCGTTAACCCATTAAGTCCTGAATGTCGTCAAACCTCTACGCATTTTCATCCAGTTTTTTTGTACGCACCTATGCCAAAAAAAAAATTAGATACATGATATCCGATGTAAAATTTCGTGCTCTTTCATAATATGACCTCAGAATTTGTCGAAAGAAATGGAATTTTTTGCAATAAATTACTTATAACTTTGTAAGCATTGGTTTTCGACAAATTCTGAGGTCATATTATGAAAGAGCACGAAATTTTACATCGGATATCATGTATCTAATTTTTGTTTGGCACAGGTAGCGTACAAAAAAACTGGATGAAAATGCCTAGAGATTTGACGACATTCAGGACTTAATGGGTTAATTTCATTTTTTTATAAAATTTTAAATAAATTTGCAAAAATTATATTAATGCTAATCTGTATAATGTTATAATCATAACAAGTAATTCTGTAATCCAGTGTAATCATATTATTAAATATGATTGTTAAAACGTGAACAGAAACTAATATTTAATTTTGAAAAATTCAAACGATTGTAGAAAAGTTATCAAACTTTGAAAAATGTAATTATTATGTATTTCTAAAATCATTAAATAGCAATAAAAAATGTTGATAAAACTTTAATAAGTTTCATTGTGTAAAAATCAAACTTTTTTTCTGTAAAAATATTAAAAATTGAATAAGATCAGACAAATATTAAATTTGGTTGGTTGGAAAAAAAATTAGTTCTTATATTTTTTCATAAGGAACCCAAAAATGCAACAAAAATTGACTCGTCATAATTTGCAATATAATTCAGAAACGTGTAAACAGACCTTTCTTATTTTTATATACTTTTAGAGGAGTACGAGTAACTTAAAAAAAAAATTATTTCTCTAATTTCAAAGTCGTGTATTCCTCATTTCCTGATCAATCGTTAAAAACAAGTACTCATAAAATACTCGCAAGGTCATAAGGAACGCAAAAATTATTCACTTTTAAAAATTAAAAGAACCCATAATGAACTTAATTAATAATTTTACATTAATATTTTGTATTGTTTGTGCCGTTTAAAATGTGAAATTTAATATGAAACAGAACCGTCACATTTCAATTCGACTGCTATATACCAATCGTTTATACTAGAGTAGCTTCAGCATCATGGACCGAAGCCCCTATAGTTTATATTGGATACAAAACTCAAAAATAAACATTTCGAAAATGTAAATATTAGGGACATTACATGATAACCAGTTTAACAAAATTTATTTAAAAAAAAAAAAAAAAAAAAAAAAAATCAGTAATTTTTATGAGCTTTAAACAGTATGCTAACCAACGTCATTTTTATTACAATTAAGATCAGACTTGTCGCATCGTGGCGTAATGTATTTTAATGTATATTTAGTAGTGCATTTATTGTATGTTTTTAAGGACTAATATAGGTTAGGTTAATAAAAAATAAATAATAAAACGCGAGAATTTCACGGAAAAACGCAAATAAGTTGTTATACTGATGGATTGTTTTTTTTTTGTCATAAAAAAAAAGTTTGTTATTTTTTTGACATAATTATAGACACTGATGCCAATCATGACTGTCATATATTTATATGTCAAAGATAAATAAATTCTCTTTAGAATGAAAAAACAAAAATAATTTCGATAAGACATATGTGGAAATTGATAAGGGATGGGATATAATGCACGCAGTTGAATGTCCGAGGAAGATGTCTCCCTTATTATATATGCGCTTATGTATAATCCAGGGGTCTTTATTTTTTTGTAGACATCGCATGTTTCAAGCGATTTACTGCGTGTGTATATATAATAACTGTTTTTGAGACGTATTTTCTTCTGCGTGAAAATAATATGATAACCAATGGCTATATACCTTTAAAATGAAAATAATAAAATGTGCTTTATATATAATTTTGACAAATATAAATTTTTATAGTTTTAATGGTCAAAAGGGCGTTATATTTGCAAGTCTCTAAAAGTTCAAGTCGAATAAGATACATACAAGTAACATTTAAATTAAAAATTTTGTAAAAAAAAAGTGTCTTACTTGGAACGTACAATAATTGCCTTTAAAAAGATTCTATATAAATTGAGAAACTTTTATATTGTAAAGGAGTGTTACTCTCGCCGCCCCATACCCAGTTCGTGCCGGTAATCCATCGCAGTGTTTACGGAAGGTTATATACAAGTGAATTATATATAAAAATGTACATAGATATATAAGTATATTTCCTTAATACTACACAAAAATAAGAATAATCAGTTCGCTCGATATAAGTTGCTCGATGGTTTCGGACCGATGAATCTGTCGGTTGCAAGGGATAGCGGAGCATCAGTAGGGGCCATACCCAAACTGATGGTGGTGTCACGGTGCCATATACCGCAGCATCAGGGCGATATACCCAACCCAGTAAATGAAAAAGGATTGGGAGGTCAAATTTTGGATTAAAAAGGATTGGGAAGTATTCATTGGTATGTAAAATGAATCCATCTTAATCATTCTTTTTTCATTTACTGGGAAGCTGGTCAGTGGAAAGAACGGCGGTACACCAGCAGAGCAATACCCAAACTCCTGGACGGAAGGAACGATGGAATATACCAGCATCAATACCCAAACTGGCGGAATAGGGGAAGCCTAGAAGGGCAATACCCAAGATATATATAGGTGTACTCGACATACGCTCCCATCTCGTGTGCAGGGGCCCCTTTCGCCTATACGGGGATGGGAGAAACGTTCGTTTCAATATTGAATTGAAACACTTTTGTTTATTATTTAGGCATGAATATATATTATATGTATATGTATATTTATATCATTACAAAAATTCTATAATTAAATGTATATTTAATTCTTCGCGTCATCTTACGTGACGCAAAGTTAGCAGTACGCTTTTCATTCCAGCTGAGGTGTAATTTTTTATTAAAATAAAAGTTATATTAATCTCCTTCTGCCATTGATAAAAGTTAACCTTATATTTTCCTCAATAATATACATAATCTCCTGTCGGTCTGATTTATTTTCAATTCCAATTTCTTCTAAGTCCTGCTCGTTCAAAGTGAAAAAAAGATTGATGTCGACCTAAAATATTAAAAACGACACCTTTATTTTTTCACGAGAACAGGAGGAATATATAATTGGATTTCAGCAAATATTACCTCCTGCTCGAGAAATATGGGAATAAGGTGGCCCAGTTCATGTCTTTGCAATAAGAGCACCAGCCTTGCCTCGCGAGGGCTCAAAATAATACCTCGTGGTGGACTTTTGTATTTCGGAGGAGTTGGTGTCTTTTCATCGTACATGTTATCTTCTTCGCCAATGCTGTTTGGTAAGTTTGGTGATTTTGATGGGCTAAATTCTGGCGTGAAACCTAAACTTTCGTCCAAGTTGCATTTAGCGTTTTTCACATTTATATTCTCCGGACGAAAAACTTGACATCTAAAAGAAAATTATCTTTTATATCTTATCGTCATTTATATTAATTAATATGATTTACTACATATTATATATGTATATATATATCATAGTTGTTAGAACTGCGCCATTATTGTAAGCATTGCGATATTTTATAAAATAAAGAGTTAACAAAATAATATAATAACCTATCCAGAACGGTAGCTTTCGGTGTAACCGTTTCTTCAGATCTTGGTGAAAAGTAACTATTATCAAAAGTACTCGATTTCAGGTAAGGTTCTTTATCAATTTCCATTCGAAATGTAGGCACGGGACTGGATGGGTAAACAGCTTTTATAAAACTCGTGTTTGGAGATGCAGGAATCACAGATTCATTGATATACATTAATGTTGGAGATATTAGGTTTTTTATTTCAGAACTTGGTTTCAGAAAATTTTTATTCGTTTCAGACAGATCTAGAGAATTCGGTACTCGATTTCGATCCAATTTAGGCCGTGAGTTCAGAATTTTTACCAATGGCTCCTTATTTTCTTTTTCCGCTTGAGAATTTTTGTCGACTTCCGTTTTCTTAATATCGTTTTTGAGTGATGAATTTTTGGAAAATTCATCTTCATAACTGATGTCTATTAAATTAGTATACATTTTCCAGTAATCTTCCACATCTGGGCATGGCTTTGCTAAAGCTGCTATTTCAGGAACACTCGAACGTTTCATCATAATATTAGTAATGGCATCTAAATTCAAAACACATATTAAATATTTTTAAGAAAGCATGGAATTACGAGGATGCATCACTTTTTGAAAACATCCCCGTTTCTCCTCATTATTGATAAATGCTCAAGTGCCACAAAATAAGGGTATAAGGACAATAAAGAAAAAAATCGAGGAAACTATATACTTCGGGTCTGGAAAAATGTTTGACGAAACTATTCCTTTTACATTAAAACATGTAAGAATGTTTAAATTTGTTTACAAAATAAGCCTAGAATTTTGTTGATTCCAAAAAACAACATGTTCGTTTTGTACACGATTTGAGGCCAAATTGTGAGCGTATATATGATTTCTCGGAAACGTCTTAACGGAATCAGGCTCAACTTTTCATCCAAATATAAATATATACATATATATATGTATACATTTTTTTGGTAATTGTGCGCGTAAAGTACTTCAGACCCCCGTTTTCAGTGCGTAAAGTCAACTTTTATGCGCGCTGAAAGATGACATGCGTATATAAAGAAGTCGCGCATAAAGTGAATAAGTCGTGTCTAAAGTTGAAATGCTACGCATTTGTAACATTACGCACGCCTCTTTCAATTCGTAAATGTTCACTTTAAGCATTACTAATATGGGGCATCTATAAGATACTTTAAACATTATCTTTACTCCCCCCCAAAAAAAAAAAAAAAAAAAAAAAAAAAAAAAAAAAAAAAAAAAACATAAAATAATAAAATACGTTTTTAGTAATTACTCGAAGGATTTTATTCGACGATAAATATTTTCCATTTTATAAACAAGTTAAGGGCAAAAATTTGGATTAAAAATCAAAATTTATCGTTTAAAAATACGCCGTTTTGTTAGAAACGAAGGTAGACATGGATTTTGAAGCGTTACATATCCGACAAGGCCTTGTAGGGAATGTAATGCTAAATCTAAGGCCAAGTGGGGCCTTGTATGGAAAATCAAAGGCAATCAAGGGCAATTTATACCAGGGTTATTCCTTATCCTTTCGATTAAATGATATGGATACATTATATTAAAGAAATCTTCTATGATTTCAGATGATTCATTTCAGATATACCATGCGTTCACCGTACACGGTTTGTTTACGGGGAACCGTAACCGTAAATTGAAAACCGTAACTTTTTTATAGTGGGGCTTCCGGATATCAACTGTAGCCGTGTTAATAGTACACTCATTATGTACCAAGGGCGCAATTGTCGATATTCACGAGTATGAAGTTTGACACTCGAGCGAACCGACTGGGACAATGACACTCGTCGATGATCGATATTTCGCACCTGATGCATATACGATATTATTTTAATTCAACGGGCACGAAATCGAGAAAAGCGCATGCAGTATTCAAAAAATCATTATTTTCAAACAGTATATGTATATAAATTGTTGTGATCAGAAATTAAAATACCTTTCCAGGAAAAGTTCTTTAAAATTAGTTTTTTGTCTACACCCTAACTGCGTATAAACCCTTAAGGTGGTTCCAAAGTAGATCCTTTACCGATACTTTTTGTCGAATCTCATTTCCAATAGAACTCCTTCATTTATGAACCGATTTAGTTGAATTTTTTCGTCCGATCATATGAAATGCATACTTTCACAGTTACAGAGCCCGATTTTCGGAAAACGGAAAAAATTATTTCTTTATTAAATTTTGCAAGTTCCGCTGTTTGCCAATTCGAGCAAACGGCGCTGCTGCAGACGATTCGATATCGCTTTTCGTGATGCAAAGCAGGCCGGACATTATTTGGAAATAAAATCGGTACGTATTTCCTATTTTGTGGTTCTGTTCCGTTGGATGAAACAAATGATAGAACGACTTGGTTGCGAGAGAATGCGTGCGAGCGTATATATGTTCACGTTCAGTTGCATCTATCATTTAGCCGATAAAGAAGGAATCTCGGATAACCCGATCGTGAATTGTCGCTTCACTTTGGAACCCCTTAAAACTTAAAAAATTGAACAAACGTAAACATATTGATAAATAACAATTTTCTCTCTCAATTAAGAGTAAATCTTTTCTGCTTTGAATTATCTCGTTTACCTGGAGTCATATTAAACGCTCATTGAATGTACTTACTATATCATTTAATTCATGGTATATTTTCAAATATTACATCTTAAAAATATAGATATATTGTAAATTGCTTTTAACTAAATATTAATTATAATGTAATATTAATCGTCTTACTTGCTTTAGATACATCTAACCCCAAATATATCAACTTGAAAAACAATTCCTTATCGTTTTTCAAAGCAGCTATACACAAAGGGTTGACATCGTCATGACCTGCATACTCCAAAGCCGAAGGACAAGCGTTATAGACTAATTCAAATAAATCTTTGCTTGCTGCTGTAGCAAGACTTAACACGGATAGTCCTAAATAAATGTCTGGAAATAAATTTAAAGGAAGTACACGAGAGAAGAGACAAAATATATATGAATATAAATATACACGTTTTAATATATAATTATACAGTTTAATAAAAAATTAATAGTCGAATTTTATAATGTAGACTTTTGGGGAACGCTTTTACCCATATTCTCATGAATGAAGTAAAAAACTTCAAACAAAACGGGTCAAAATTGAATAAGAATTTTCAAGAATAATTCCCCACCGTCCGAGAATAGTTACCCACCGGAGAACACTCTTAAAGTAGAACAGTTACCGACCGGACCTCAAAGCAGGAAAAAATGTAAAGAAAAAATTACTGAAACGTTTTTCTTAAATTGGGCTCTCCAAGGATGATTCTACAATAGCACATACAATAGGAAAAAATATTTTTAAGGCAAGAAAACAAAATTTGTTTCCAAATCTTTTCACTTAATTTTACACGAATGTCACTGCAATACTGTGTCGTGGAATTATATGTGTTATGTAAAACCACCATTCCATTTTTGTTTATATTTTTCCCGTTTTCAGGGTCGGTCGGTAACTGTTCTACTTTAGAAAATCCCTAATTTTAATTTTTTCTTTTCACGACATGTCGGCATATCGGTAATTGCTCCATTTCCATTTTCTATACACTTATTCGGAAAAGTACACCAAATAATATTGTTCGGGGTCCGAAATGACACCCAAGTGGGTGTAAACACTTAAAAAACTCGGATTTACACACACTTTGGTGTCATTTCGGACACCGCACGTATTTTTTTCTGTGAAGGTATACGCTTTTCTGGCACTAAAACACAGAGTTTCGTTACGTTTTTAATGCATCTATTATGTTATTGTTAATATAAAAAGTTAAACGCAAAAAAAAAAAACATTTTACACTGTTCTTTTGTAATATATTAATTAGAAAATAACATAACGTAATAAAAATTTTACGCTGAAGTTTTCGAGGTCGCTGAGTAAGATTCTGCCTTATATATTCAAAATTCAAAATGGTGAATTCAAAATGGCGAATTCAAAATGGAGGGCAATAATGGAAAATGTTTTAAAAAACTCAAATGTCTCAAAGGTTATACCAGATTATGCTTCATATACGAAATAACTGCGTAATCAATAATAATACGAAAAAATAGAATTGTAATACAGATTGGATACGTCCGCCATATTGAATTCGACATTTGAATTTCGCAAATCTGAGGTTAGATGTGTAATTAGCATCCTCGCAAAAACCACAAAATCAACTATAAAAATATACCAATTTTAAAAATTCGCTACGCCATTTTTAATTTTAAAAATCTGTGGTCACATTCGTAATCAGCTGTGCAAATTCCTAATATCCCAATTTTGTTGCCATCGAACAAATTTTTATGTTTTGTTCAGCCATCGGTTTCTCTATTTTTAATTTGGAAAATCCAAGTAGGGCAGATTCGCAATCAGCGACCCCGAAAATATCCGAGTACATAATAAAATTCCACATAAATTCCATTGATAAAGTATAGTACTATAATTCTAGAAAATTATTAACGTATTGTGTTTTAAAAAAATGCTTTAAGTGTATGTTGAGAAATTTAAAAAATGGAGTATTTTTGTGGAAGTGCATTTCTTTATATTTTCTAAATTTGTTTTTAAAAACAAACATTTTGCTATTATATATTTTTATTTTCAATGTTTCATGATTGATTATTGTACCTATTAGAAACCAAGCGCTTTAGAACAAGATCATTTCAACTTACCAAGGTATGAAAAATCATTGATAATAGCGTCATTTTCAAGTAAAATTTCAACCGTTTTAACATTCCTATTTCTTATTGCCTGCATGAGCGGAGTCCAGCCAAAAGCATTTTTACGTTTGAGAGAATGTGCTTCACGCTGTTCTAATACATGACGAATAATATCAGTACAATCATTTGTTGCTGCAACGTGCATAAGGTTTTCACCATATCTATTGACTATATTCAGCGAATAATCTGCAATTAAATATCATACAGATATAATGTAGATGTATATCAGTGCGTAAATTGTAGGATAAAAAAAAATATATAAATAGAATTTGATTTCATTTTATGAAACGAGTATAGATTTTATTAATTTATTAAACTAAAAATATAAATATAAAATATATATTTAAAAAAATCATTTATTCCTCAAATTGTCTGTATTTACGAGCTCAAGATTTTTTTAAGTAAAAACTTCAGCTCGTTAGAACAAAATTTTCTTCGTAGAATATGTATATTTTATGACCTTAAACTGAACTAGAAGTTTTAAATTGAGTTTCAACAAATATACAAACAAATTTTAAGTTTTAATAAAATTCCAAAACCTTTTAAAATATGAAATATACATTTTAAAATATATTACAAATAAAAAATGTCCGATAGTTATTATAAACCGATAATACGGGTATCATAATGCAATTCATTTTTTAAAATCAATTATTTTATGGATATTGTGTAGCACGACTGTACATCTGTCAGTGGGATATTGAAAAAATTAGATATGAAATGCTCGATAATAATTAACACAACTATTTGTATATGCGTCATTGCAGGTATATTAAAAATATAAATTTATATGAAAACGACTAAATTAATTTATTACCTTGTATTTTTCAAAATAAGTTTAAAAATAAATCCTTGGATTCTTCAGCGTTATGTAGTTTATATAAATTATTATTATAGGATTTAAAATATAATTAACAATATAAATTATCGGTACAATTAATTATAAAAGAAATTTGTCTTTTATATTAATTTACCTTTAGTAAATCATATAATTGAATAAATCTCAAAAAAGGTGTGTGTACTTTTAATTTTCATAACTTATTAATATAAATATAATTGTTTATTGTATTTGACATACAAGAATGAATACAAGTATAATTTATATTATAGCTAAAATGATCTTAAACAAAACACAGTATCAATTTAGAATAAAAGTCATATTAAATGTTCCAAATTCATTTATTATTTACATATATATTTATATTTGTATATTATATGTGGATTGTTACTTTAATTAATGTTAATTTAAAGTCGTTTCGTAAATTTATCTTTTAATAAAATTGACAATTAATTCAAAATTCCAGAAGAATATTCGAATTTCTAAATTATAACGTGGTTTTCATATTATATACTATATTAAATAACATTATAAATGAAAATATACAAGATAAATGCAATTTGGATAATGTTCAATTTTAAAATAACATCTACCTCTTTCCTTCATCTTTTTTACGACGATCGTTTCAACACTTTTCTTTTTATATTTGTCATCTTTTACGCTCAACATTTTCTTTATTAATTCGGGAAAACTTTTTTCTTATAGCCGCGAAGCTTCTAAGTACATACTGTAGTTTGTATGGTACACATGTTTGTTTACATTCATACATTTTACTTTTATTATTAGTCTACTGATTGTATCGATAATTGTTGCCTTTGTTGACCGCTCATTGTCAATAATATATCGTCAATATCACACAGTTATTACGGTTATTACGGTTATTACTGTGTGTCAATATATCATCATAAGATTTTTCTGCGCTCATTTTTGCCTTCTAATAGGAATTGCGCGATAGGGGGCAGTATCACCGCGAGTCTTGCGCACACAATGGTCGTTCGTTCGTGGCAATTTCTGGCAGTGTTTGAAATTTATCTATCTTGTATTTTTACCGACACAGACGTGGTTTATTTTGCTGAAAAGATGTACAATAGCGTACGTCATTAGGAAGCATCCTAACGGTAGAAAAATCGTGCTGTGTGTTGTCTTCGGAAAATCTACACATATAGGCGCTTTGGTGCGAGACACCGCTCCAAAGTCGTGGCATTTAACTTGGTCTGAATAACGGATGATTTTACTCTACTTCCTGACTCTCATCTAAAAATATCTTCCACCAAAAATAGGGTAAATATTTCGGATTTTTTAGAAATTTTTATAGGGTATATTCGTACTCCCTTGAAATGTTGAGCTTTAAAATTGAGGTAGGTTAGATGAAAAACGACGCCGAGGGAGATTGAGAAAGAAAGAATAAGCGAATGAGGGAAAAGAGAGACAGAATAAGATATATCGAGTAGAAGAGAGAGGAGAAGGGATAGAGTAAAAGAGAGAGAGAGAGGGAGAGAGAAAGACAGGATAATTGAGAGGTAGAGGGGGTATCAATTAACAGGACGGATGGAAGGGAAGAAAAGGAAGATTCTGTTTTTCACATATATTGACAAATTAAAGGATTCATATTATACATACCTTTAAATTCTTTGATTTATTTGAAATTTGAAATTTCAGAATGGGTAGTGCAAGTCAGCTGTACAGCCTGACTTGGGGCGAGTATGGTACTTCTCTGGCATCTGCAGTTCAATCATTCAGAGGACACGGAGATCTTGTCGATGTTACCTTAGCAGCTGGTGGTCGCAGCTTTTCAGCACACAAAGTTGTTCTTTGTGCCGCTAGTCCTTATCTTTTAGAATTAATGAAGGTACAGTTATACAAGTGCAACATTATGAGTTATAGCTTATAATTTTAATTTCATCCATATCACGAAAGATTCTTGTATTATCACGTATTAATTTATCGTTAATAAGTTTATTAATTACATTTTTAGAGTACGCCATGTCAGCATCCAGTTATCATGTTAGCAGGGATTGGAGGAGATGATTTAGAGAGAATATTAGAATTTATCTACCGAGGTGAAGTAAATGTAGAACCATCACAGATGCCATCCTTACTCCAGGCTGCACATTGCCTGAGTATAAACGGATTAACACCTCCGACAGATGTGGCAGAGGTAAAGAACTAATAAACAGATAACTGGTATATTATTTACACTAAATGCATCGTATAAAAGATCAGAACATATGGAAATCGATATTTAAGTTGTAGTGATTCTGAATGATAGTATGCATTTAAAAGAAGCTTCAAATTATAAAGAAAGTATACTTTTAGGCATAGAAACTGTGTTGTGTAGAATAGTGGATATTTTACTTTAAAAAATTCATCTTTACTTTTACGTAAAATCAGAAAATAATCTTTCCTAATTGAAACATACACTTTGTTGCCTAAACTAGATCATACATGTACTGCTTCTTGATGTGGATTTCAATTGATTACAAGCTTTAGTTTGCTAATTATTTTCCATGCATTGTAAAATCTGATTTATCCCACCCACACCTCGTATATAAATTATTCAGTATTTAAAAAAAATCTTTTGTATATGAATGCTCGTGTCATGATTTAATTGGACTCAAATTAAGACAAAAAATTATTAAGTGCAAATGATAGGAAGTGTTGATATATAAATATACATAGAAAGGATTGCAGGGGGGGGGGGGGGGGAAAGAAGAAGGGTGGGGGGGTGAGGGGTGGAGGGAGGGGAAGAGGAGGGGGGGGGGGGGGGGGGGGGGGGGGGGGGGGGGGGGAGTAAGCAGCAAGTGGTGGAAATATAGAGAGCAATTAGCATGAAAAAAGAAAAATAATACGAATGAAAAAAAAATAAAATAAGAAAGTAAAATAAGGGTTGTAAGGCAGGCAATGAGAAATGTAAGAGTTAAATGAAAAACGCGACATGTACAAAGTTATTAGCAAAGGATTAATTTTTTGTGTGGGTGTAAGGTGGAGAGAGGGGAAGTGGGGGGGGGGGGGGG
>JAPYZR010009817.1:0-12949 GCA_030522945.1 Trichopria nigra
TATATGGTACGGGATGTGTATATAACCGATATCATATAGAAATTTCAGATCTAAAAATTTTCTTAGTCGAAGAAATGGCATTTTTTGCAATAAATTACTCATAACATTTTTAGCATTGGTTTTAAACAAATTCTGAGGTCATATTATGAAAGAGCACGAAATTGTACATCGGATATCATGTATCTAATTTTTTTTTTGGCACAGGTAGCGTACAAAAAAACTGAATGAAAATGCGTAGAGATTTGGCGACATTCAGGACTTAATGGGTTAATGAGAATGACTTTAGTAATAATAAATATGAACCATTTGCTAAATTGCGAGTATTAGGTATTGGGAAAGACAAGTTGAACAGAAAGGGAAAATATAATAATATCCGTCGCATGTGCAACGATTGTCAGGAGTAGGAAAGAGAGGAATGCTTAGACATAGAGGAGGATCATGAAGAATGAAAAGAAGAATATGATCAAAGAGAAGGAAATGAAGAACTTGGAGATGATTGTAGCGAAGGAAAGGACGAAATCACATCAATAATGTCAATAATGTTGGCCTAGGAAATAGTGACAGTGATAAAAATAACGACTGATAATGATAATTATAATAATGACGGTAATGATGTTAGTAATGACAATACTGATGAACAAGAACAAGAGCTACAAACAAGTATCATTAATAAATTACGCGAGTGGGCCAGTTTTTCACGGTTTTTAATCTATGCAGTCTTTTCGCAAATAAAAACTAGGCAGATTCTACTTAGATCCTGTACATAAGTTGTCATTTTGGCCCTATAATACGTTAGGCGTCTACCTACGATATAGTTTTCCAGTAGAACCTACTTCAACTACTAAAAATTAATTTACAATCATCTTTCTAGATGCTCCATGTAAAAAAAAAGATTAGAGAAATGAAAAATTCAAAATGTCGGCCTCCAAATGATATTCACGTTTAGTCATTTTTTAATAACTTTATCAACTTTGCGATGGCGTGTTTTCTTGAAGTCTATAAAGACAAAAATTACGACTTCATCGATTTTTAGGATCGCTGATTACGAATCTGGCCTTAGATTTTCATAACTTAAGATGGCATGGCTGATATATAGGATACTTAAAATCTAGAAATTGTAAAAAGTTATGTAAGTGATACTGAGTTTGAAATGGCAGTTAGATAACAAAAAAAAAAATTAATAGAAAAAAAAATGTTTACACCCATGATAAGTAGTAATACTGCCAGTGGTGAAGATGAGGGAAAACGTTAAAATAAGAGAGGATGCCAAGATATTGCTTGACTTCAAAAATTCAAAGAAATGGTCCTACTGTAATTAAATACAAATGTATAATTAATAAAATAATTGCAAATAAACATAATATGTAAAATATTATCAGAAACATTGGGAAAATGAAAATAAATTAAACTTCCAAAATAAAATTGAACTTTTGTCTGCAAAAAGCGATAAACTTTGTATAAAATATGACCAGAAAATATGCCTTGTAGAAAATTTCAACTGTGCAAGTTGGGGTTTACTTTCAACATTTAACCGTCGAGAATATTTCTTACTAAAAAGGGTTTGTTCAACATATAGCGATAAAAACAATACCATATGACGTAATGCTAATAAAACAAAACGCATCGTGAAAATTTATTGAATTGTTTATTCGAAATATGTTAATTTCTTAAAAAAAAAAAATTTATCACGGCATTAAGAGTTCCTTGCACCAAGATTTTTTCAAATCGGTGACGACGACGAGTTTCAATTAACTCAGAGCCGCCGGTCATATTTACGAATAACTTTTTCTACGAGTTATTTGGCCAGTCGTCCGCACTGAAGTCGAAAATAAAGTGCTTTGATTTGTCATTATAACGAGTCATTATCCTTTTTCGATAATATTTTCGAGGAAGACGTCATGCGTTATGCACACACAATGAATAAGAATATATTTACGAGATTAACTCTGCAGCGTATTAATTTTTCTCCTAGTTATAAGAAGAAAATAAAGGATTATATATGATCAAAAAACGAAGAAAGCAATAAATGTATATTGAAAATGAACGAAGTTTTTCTTTATATTCCCTAGACGAAAGTTGAAAAAGGAATAATAAGAATATACATGTAAAATAAAAAAGTATATAAAAATGACAAAATTATTTTACATGATTAATTTTTTAATTTTTGTACATTCGCTTTTGAAACTTGTTACTTGAAAATCTTGAAAACGCGGATGGATTTCCTATCGAAAATGTCAAAATCTTAATTAAAGTCAACAATTGAAAATATTCTAAAACAGTTCAAAAATTATCTAATATTAAAACAATTTGGATCCAATAAAAGCAAAATATAATTGTTTTGGAAAAACAATGGATAGGTCAAAGATAATCGATAATGGGGGAAAATGTCAAGAATGCATCGACGCATAAAATTGATGTAAAAGCAAATTTTTTAAACTTTTTACTCCGTAAAGAAAAATAACGCCTTTTCCCTTCAATTACGCCAAAAGTATAAGTGCTCGTGAAAATAGAATTGCAAATATTTCAACTAAGTAATAATATATGAAATAATATGAATTAATCCCATTGAAGATTGCACGTTAATAATGAGCACTATTTAATGAATTTCAAAAAATTTTGTTAACCAAACTCCTCATTAATTAAATGGATTTCTGCAATCAAAGTTCGATAATTATTATTGAATAGCAATTTTCACAATTGCGATTTTCCCGCAGTGCTCGCGTAAAATCACAGTAAGTAATAAAAGGATTGGTGCAATTTATTTGTTGAAGCACAGCGGCATAACGTATGCTGACAGATCGTTGGGAAATAGATAACCGCGTTCTTGCGTGAACTGCATCGAGGAATTGTGCAAAAAGGATAAGCTTTGCTGCTTGAAGCCAACACTAGTGCATATATATGTACTGGCAAGTGTGTTGGCCGGAAAATCGTACGCAAAAGTAATTCATTTAGTCAGATTGCGGCAATTGCTTTTTCACTATTTGACTTTTTAGTTGATTAAAATTTGGATTTAATAATAATTAAATTAAGTTTTTTAATTTATTTAATTAAAATTATATATATATATATATTGTATGCATATAGTACAATTGAATATAATATTTGATATTATTATACACTTCTTCACTGATTGTTTGTCGAAACTAAATAATTAAAAAAAAAAAACACTTATTCCAAAAACTTCAATTTAATTATGAAGGATTTTAGTTAAATTATTAAATAACGGTTTGAAATATTTCTTGTACTAATTCTTGTTTCGTTAATGAAGGCTTTTTTTCATAATATTTCGTCCTTTTCCTCAATGTACAAAGTTTCGTTTTCGTTGATTAGCTATGACTTAAAAATTGCATTGAATGAACTTATTGTCTAGCGTATGGATTTTTTTCATAGCACGTGATTCTATACTTTGTGAGTCACTGATGCGGACGTCATTTTCTTTCTTCTTTTTCTTTATTTTTTTTTTTTTTTTTTTTTTTTTTTTTTTGAAGAAACTAGCGTACAAAAATTCTGAAAAAGATATACCTTATAAGATTATACATGTAAGAAGAATATGTAGAAAATTTTAATTTTTTCAAAAAACGACGCGATGTTTCACATTTTAAGTGTCGAAGGATTAATAATAATAATTAAATATTATTGTCAAAACTATGGGAATCCAATGCTACTTTCACATTAAAATCAGTGAAAAATCTATAATTTAATACTAATAAAGTTTAATAATTAATTTATTTTTTAGTAATATGCTATTGTGTCAAAATCATTTGTCATTAATTCGCATAAATGATTTTTTTGTACATTTGTATTTGTAAATTATTATTAAAATGCCATCACGTAAAAATTAAATAAACAATTAAATAAAGCTAGTTTTTCATTTATTTGAACATAATAATAAAAGCGAAATATTATTTATGTATTAATATAAATATTATTATGAATACAATTTTAATTAATTCGTTATCAGATTTATATATAATGTGTATAATAATTCCAGTCATTAAAGTAATTCACAAGTCTACCAATTATATTGGTAGAATATAATATAATCGAGGTTATTGCTAACATAATGTAGTATTAAATAATAATATAAATGAGACGTAATATAATGATAGGTATTAAAAAATATTTAAAAATATTAAGTACCAATTTTATTGTATTAATAATGATGAGAGCATTTCGTAATCTTACACAATCAATTAAAAACGGATTACAATAATTTTGTACTCCTTTTTGATGTATACACATTTAAAGAATAGCACCTCAAATTAACCTTTACAGGTCAGGAAATCCAGTATACTATACTAAAAAAAAATTCCTCGTCTCTGTATAACAAAATTGTCTTGGCAGTTTCGAATAATGAAGATTTTCAAAATTCAACATTATAAATAAAATAAATATTATATATATTTTTTAATTTAATAATTTAAAAAATTTTTTTAATATCATATGTATAATATTTTATAAAGAGTGATGTCGAAATATACTTGAACACTTTTTTCAACTTCTTCTGTCAATTTAGAGTCGAGTAATTATTTCAAAGTTGAAAAATTCAACATTCGAGTTATCCCTCAAGACGGGAAAGCCATTATACTCACTCGATCCTCGTGATCGGCATTTCACCCATGATTTTTTTCAAAATTACGACTTCCTTCTCGAAAAGAATATAACCACTTGGATTTAACTTGTCGAAAATTATTGTAAATGGGAATAATTTCACGAATGAAAAATATAAAGAATCATGCATTTGACGTAGCGCAGACGTCTCGAGAAAATCAATGCACGTTTAAGATTTGAAAAATGAGGAATTAAAGTAATATTTAAAAATATACCCGAACAATAGAAGCACTCCTAGACAATAGATGGATTTGGACGCATAAGTTAGTAATCAGAATCCATCTAGAGTGCTAATTCATTTTCGACAGTTAAATTTAAACGTCGCATCAGTCTGCAAAATTCCCATGTATTATTCGGTGCTTGTTTCGTTTAAATAAACGATCTCTTGTATTCACATCGCCAATATATACTAGGTCATAATTCCGCATCGTGAAAATTTATAATCCGAATTTCACGATTATCGATCGTTAGCAGCCGAAGGAAGACGCTCCACGAATTTTTCCAGACGGACATTTCTGGGTTTCGCATCTATTACTTATACGCATGAGAATTCGTTAATGTCTGGTGCAAAAGTTGTAGCATTAATGTATTTAAATTTCAACGAAAGTCGTCGTCTCTTGGCAATTTTTAGTGGCGTCTGCATCGAATATTTTCGTCGGATTCATTTATGAAGACGGCTTTAGCGAAAAATCGAAAAACACTTTTAGCGATGTCTAGACTTTCCAGTATTGCAAGTGACAATCGGACTAATGTCCGATGTATGTCGATAATCCGCTTGATAAAATGATCAGATTGATGAAATACGCTGACGAGAATACTGGAAAAATGAATTTGACACCAGTTGCATATATACTATGATCGAATATTGATGATCCGATAATGAAAAACAAAATCAATGAAATAACAAAGGAACTTCGACCCCAGACACTTCTTGTTCGCTATTCCTTGTCCTGTACTCTTGGATGTTGCGACACTAACAAATTTATGAATTACATATTAATACTGACCTAGATAAGACGGCTTATTTATATATTAGACAATTGAAAATGGAAGTTTTGAACATTTCCAACTCTGACCGCAGACGAGACAAACCATTAATTTTTAATAACTGAATCTTTCGCTTAGAGTATTTTTGTTCTACAAGACAGTGGATTCCGATTTGACAGAGTATGAGAATTTTTATATTAAATCGCGTCTTGAATAGAAATTTAACATAAACAGAAATTTTGCTTATTTTCATCGCCATTAAAAATCGTTACCCGAATTTCAAAGTTCTACTCCAATATATATGGTTGACCAAAAACCGCCATTTTGAATTTTTAAATCTTCAAATCAGATTCATAATCACCAACCCAAAAAATCCAAGGATACTCCAAGTTTTCTCTGACTTCATTCAAATTTTGGATTTCGGACCCAAAAAGTTCACATTTTTCTTTATTATTGTTTACGATGAATAAATTAGTGAGTTGTCTTCGTAGTATTTTTACCCTTTCATAGTTTTTTACGAAACTACCGAAATAATAATCAGATTTTCAAACTGAAATCGCCCATATATACTTCACGTGGTTGCAGCTTTGACCATTGGAGAACGTAAAATCGAACGTTGGTTATCACGGGAGATTAAAATCGATCGAAAGGCGGGGCTGGAAAAAGGGATTGGAGATAGTGCTGCAACGACAGTGAACCAGACGGTGTAATTATTTTACTTATACTCGTCTAAGGCGCGGAACATAATTGCCGAGGGTCTCCGATCGTCGTTCCAACGGCTTCCAACGGCTCGAGGGTGGAAAAAAAAAAAAAAAAAAAAAAAAAATAAGAAAGAAACTAGGAAAGCACTCATCCTTGCGGTTCGATCGTCGCGCGACGTCCGAGAAGGCCGTGAAAATCGATTATACTAGGACCCGAACAACAAAGAAATTATAGAAAGACCTTTTTATTACCTTTTTTATCAATTCCAACGACGTTTCTGGCAGAAAAGACGAATTTCTGCCGGGCAGTCTCTATAAGATTGAGTATATTCAGTTCATGCGCATTTTTAAGGTCGTCCTTATAGTATGTAGTACTGCAGGGTCTACATGTATAGCCGACGATCAACCATATATGACAAAACCTTAAAAGTTGATAGAAACATCATTGCGAACTTTTGATATTTAAAATTTATTATTGTGAGAAATGAAAAGCAGTGACTGCATATCAGTGTCTATTCACGGATTCTCATGGTTCTGAAAAAACCGCTGATTACTGTATTTTGAGTATAATCACTGATTTTTACTCTTTTTCACTATTTTAAATTGAGAGGGTAAGAATTGGGAGAAGATAAGGGGAAAACAAACTCCGTTTACTTTTCTTTAAGATCAATCATTTTGTCTGAATTTAATTTATTCCGTTCGATCTCTACATTTCTGTATTGTTGAAATAAGTATATATTGCTTTACACCTTACACGGAAAAACACCCCCCCCCCCCCCCCCCCCCCCCTCCACACCCATCTTCTCTTCCCCACTCTCTCGTGAACGCAAACGCACGAGAAACAACAACATCCCACTTGATTCTCCAAAACATAAAAATTTCATTACAATAAACGGAAAAACAAGTTAATACCATTTTTACCAAGTTTAAACATAACGTTGAGGGGGTTCTAAAGTAGAACAATTATCGACCTAACCTAAAAATAAGAAAAGTATAAATAAAAAAAGATTGAATTGGTTTTTCAAAATTAGGGCTCTGGAAGGATGATTCTACACATGATGTACAATATCCAAAAAAATATCGCTGAAATTCGTTAAAAATTAAAGGAGAATTAACCGAAATAAATTATTTTTGTTTCTGGTAAGAGACAATTTACACTAATATTGTTTTCCGTGTACATAATTTTAATTTTTTTACTTAATTACATCACCTTAAAATTTGTGAGAAAAAATACACGATTAAACTCTTAATGACGATATTCCTATTTTTTACATTTGACAAATTTTCATTTTATTATTCATCGTAGAATATTTGTTTTAATTATTCATTACTTATACAACATAGAGGCCAGAAAGATTGGACAGAAACTGGTGTCATTTTCTATTATAGGGATATTAGAATAGAGATTTCTATTAATGGAAGTTTTGTTTTATTTCGATTTCGATGTATGTCTTATGTAGAAAAGTGAAATATTATATGTATATACTCTAACAGAATAAAACGTTTACTTTTAACAAACGAGTTAATTGTTCATTACTTTGCACGACCAAAAGTAGGAAAATATTGAATTTACTCGGGTGGTTTTCATTTTTTGGTATATTATTAATAATATACCAAAAATTTTAATATTTTTTTTTTAGAAGACTTTTTTTTTAGAAAACGAATCGGCCGATTAAGAAAAAATAATCTGACATAAACGCAATCTATATGAGTTCATTGTCTTTATTACCGTCATTGCCTTAGATTGGACGGATAAAGTGAGGGTATGTACGTACGTGCATATGTACGTAATATCGATAACACCCGCGTTACAGAATGAACTGATTACAGATTTTGGTATTCACATCTACTCTGTGAAACATTTTCAAATCGTTCTTAAAAAAAAAAAAAAAAAAAAAAATTCCAGCTTATTATTTATACGTACATTTTTGAATTAACGTTCTGCAAATTATCAAAACGTCGTATCAACATGATTTTTTTTAAACATGCAGTTTCATGCGCCCGAAGCAATGATTGACGATGGAATAATTTCGCAAACAAAATTGCGGCTTACGGAACGAAAAATCCAGATATTTTGAGATCATACAGATCTAACGAACGAAAAGTAGGGTTAACATAAATATTTTTAACGTTCACTATTATGCCTCTAGGAGTGATTAACGTTACAATTATTTCGTTAAGAAAATATGACACGAGATAGAAAAAAAAAACCCGTTTCGACCGCTTGGCCATCTCACGAACAAATTGTAATATGAATATAGATTTCTTTAAAACGTGTAAATTTAAGCATAACACTCTAGGGTTTTCGCGAAGAATAGAAATAAAGTCTATATCAACATTGCAAGATCTAAAAATGGGATGTTGGTAGTGGAGGGGAAGGGCGTTAATTACGTCAAGTTTGTTTTGAATTTGATCGAAAAATTGACCTGGCCTCGCGAACGCCATGCTTATAGAGCCGTGGCCATGGCAAAGCAACGTTAAATTTTCTACCTGGGCATTTCCATTCGAGTTTTAAATAACACCAAAAAAATAATGCAGGAATTGAAATTTATTACTCTGATTTTACACCGAAAGGTAATGTTTTATACTATAGACTCAGATAAAAAATAAATTAAAAATAAAACTGTTGGGTTAATTAATAAAGATTGGAAATAATTTGTATTATGGATACTCAAAGTGTTTTAACAGTAAGTAACAACATTTTAGCAAAAATGTTTTTTTTTTCAGTTTACAAATAAATATTAAAAAAAAAAAAAAAATCAACATGGAGGTCCAACTTGCTATACAGAAATCTGAAGGAATCAGACCTTTTTTTCAATATTTTTGTTTAACCACATATTTCAGTGTAAACTGTATAAAAACATATACTATATGCATGAGTGATCGATCGTTTTCATTTGGATACTTTTTATAACACCCCAAAACATGAAAGAGTCATCTCATCAGGTTTGTGCAATTTTTACAACGTTTTATTTCTATTTGTCTGTATGTCACTATTATTTAGGAACATTTTTATTATAAATACTTCCCCAGCATTAAAAAGATATTATAATGCACCCGTCAGCAGTACAAAAAATAATGATTTGGGGATAAGATATTCAAGAAGTCAGTTTGAATATGTTATATGTATACTGACTTATATATATGTATATACAAGTATATTCATGCATTTTTGCCTTTCGGTCACGTAAACATCTCTACCTAGACGTTTGTTTTGATGAAATGAAGGCCAAAGTCAACAAACGTTCAGTAGACCCATATTTATTGATGTACATATTATGTATCAAGGGCTTATCGGAAACAATGTTTTTTAATACGATTATTTGCGCCCGTGACTTTCACCCTAGGGCGCAAAATCGAGAAAAGAGCATGTAGTGTTAAGAAATATATTATTCTGTCGAAATATATTATTCTGTCATAATAGTATATACATATATACGATGTTAAGAACATCATTCCGAAAAGTTGGACCATTTTCGAAAATATTAATTTACAAGAATGTAAAACGTTTCTTTTTATCGATGTTGTTAAGTTTTGCGCATTTTTCATATTTTTCGCATTAGTATTATAATAATTTAACAGTTCTATATTTTATATTGAGTATGATTACGATTGTGGCGAGTAATGAAAATAGAAAGTAGAAACGATAATCGATTTTAAATAATGCAATCTGATAAAAAATTGCGAACTTTTTTGGAAAATTAATTTTTTAATTAATTTTTAAAGATTGGAAAAATTATGTAGAAAAAAAAACAAAGAATGTTTAAAGAACAATTTAATATTAACGAATAATACAAATCATTTAATATTATAACGGTCAAAAGTTATTAACAGAAGTTTATGTAGACAGATGGATGTTGTCAATAAAGTAAACTAATATAGCAGATGAATTAAAAAAGAAATCGTTTATTATTTAAATTGATAATAGGATTACCATAAAAAATACTAACAGAATCAATAAAAAAAAAAAAGAAACTTAATAAATATTCTGTGATTGTTAATTATGGTTAATTAATTTTTTAATACTATTATATTATAATGCTATTAAATAAATAAAAATAAAAAATTCTATAACAAATACAATTACAGATAGAGGTACAAAAATAAGTGTATTAAAGCACACGATTAAAACAATTTTGAACAGAAAAATGTAGGAAATGCACAGGGTCGAGCATCACATTACAATCGCACTCAGCCTCGCAAATCATAAAATGGCAAGTCGCTTCGAATTGTATGAAATAAAAATTTACATCAAGCGAAAAAAAGGGTCTGCAACAAGCCGGTTTCTAGCCCCAAAATCACATTTTCTGAAACTGAACTCGGAAGGCCTTTGCACTTTTTGCACTGTATTCGGCCAACTGAAAAATATGTCGACCGATAATTACTTCATATGTCATTATTATTCAAGTATAACAAATTTACCATTTTGAAGATAAGAAATTTGATTTGGAATGGAAAATAAAGCACACAATAGAGTGATTTTCGTAATTTAGAGTGAAAGTTGACAAATTTTCTTTTTTTAACAATTAACATTTACTACTTAAAAATTACTATTCCACCATTATACATATATACGAGATATGTCATTCATGGGATATCAGTTTCGAAAGAATAAAACGTTCATTTTACTTTTAAAGAAATTTAGGGATCACACTTAAATGTACATAAATCCAATGAATGTCTGACATATTATTTTAAGTACCAAAAATTACACAACAAAAGGAATTTATGAAGGTGGCATTTTATCTCGTATTGTACGGTCCAATGTATTATTTTATATAATTGCATGCCAAAATAACTTTTGTACACAGAAAACTTATAGTAAGCCGCATACCATTAACAAAATAATGTATCGATGCATGTAGGCAATATTTCTTTATTCTGTAAATTTCGAAGGTGGTAATTGAAGCAGTTTTTTTTTTACAGTTACAAAGCAAAGTTTTCATATAACTATGATTTTAATCTTTAAAAAAAAAAAGAAAAAAATTATTCCAAACAATTAGAAATTATTATTGAATTATTAAATAAATTACTTTACAAGAATAATGACTCAACTTTTAAAAACATGAATTACGTGAATTAATAAACGTCGTTATAATAATTGTTTTATTCTGTGAAAAAACTTTGTACAGTTGAGATATGCCTATTTGGTATCATATTCAATTGTAAGATTCGTAGTATTTTTTGTATTTTTTTTTGTATTTTATTTTTATTTTTATTTCATTTGCGACTCATCAAAAATTGTACCAAACCGTATAGTAAATTCCACCAAATGCAATGAAAGGCAGCCATTAAAATGTTGACTATAATATTGTAATTTTCCTCATAGGTATACGCAGCGACAAAAAGTATTTGAGAAACTCGAAATTTCTCAAAAAATATATATATGTATATTCACGATATATGCGTTAGTATTAAATCTATTAAATTTAAACATTTTATCCTCCAATGTCTCCTTTGATTTAAATGTTTTTCGTTCTATTTTTTGTCCACTTAGCGTAACCCTCGGAATAATAAATGACATTTGGATATAGCATGTAGGAAGAGGTTGTTTTCGCCGATTTCGTTGATGTATAGCGTCGTTGTTTTCTCCAACTAAAAGATCAACAATTAAATATTTCGATTCTCGCATCCTGCCGTGAGATAGGAGGACTTCTCAGGGAAGGATTTTAGGGAATGAATGCAGAAGAATGCAGAATGCTAATGGCCCAAAACTACACGGAGGCGTTCACCGGGTCAACGGCTCCAAGGCCGCGAAACGTCTACGAAAATATTGACCGATTTTTATTGCGATGACCGGGCCAGATAATATTTGTCGATTATTAAAGGCGGACGTGCACTTGCCGACCGGTGGAAAAGTCATTGAAAATAATATGTTCGACAATTATAATTGCTGATATATTTAAGTAATATATATTTAAGTAAATGCATTTTTCGATAATCGTACTGTCTCATATATATATGTATCTTATAGTCATATATATATATATATGCATGCGGGTTTAGTTTGTATCGGGATGAACGTGACACGTGAAATATCAATTTGCATAATGTGATGGAAATCAAAGTTATGCGAAATGAAAGTAAAGCTTAGGGACATTGCAAATTATTGTAATGATGTGTGCTAAAATCGACAAAATCTCGAAATTTCGAATGCAAAATTATATTACTTTCTCATTATTATTATTATATAGTTATCTTATCTATAGTCATTTGTTTTTTGTTTATTTTAGAAAAATTAAACGCAGTGCCAAATTATGAGAAATGAAAGGTAGAAAATTATATAAACGAGATTATTTATAAGAACTATAATGATGATCAATGCGAGTGGAGTGGAAAGTAGAGACTAAAAATCGTAATGGAAATAAATCTCAATCTTAAAATAACTAAATGTTAGTAATTGTAGTATAAAGGGATAAACAAACTACAAAAAAGTGAGCGAAACCTGATTTCTGTAGGATTACAGGATTAGAGGGTTCTAAAGTAGAACACAATAAAAGTATAAATAAAAAGTGATTAAAACGTTTTTTCAAAATTTGGGCTTTGGAAGAGTGATTCTATATAACGTATACAATCACCAAAAAAATTACAGCAAAAATCATTCAAAATTAAATGAGAACTTTTGGAAACAAATTATTTTTAAGGCAGGT
>JAPYZR010009818.1:0-11356 GCA_030522945.1 Trichopria nigra
TGCGGGAATAATTGAGTTTCGCACTAGTGCGGGAATGTGCTATTTTGCGCACGCGTTTCAGTGCGCAAAATCGAATTTTGCGCACGGAGTTAGGAAAAAATACTTTATCACTGTTGTTTACACTTTGGAGTGATATTTCACTAATGATCCCTTCAAGGAACAAAACTAGAATGTTTGAATTAAAAACAAAACAACAAAATAAGTTAAAAATATATAATAATAATTATGCTATAAATCTGTATTTCTGACTTTTTGAGAATTTTCATTTAATTGTTTTGAGATATTGTTAAACGTATTATTAAAGCACACATCATAAGAACAATAAAAATATCTGCAGAGAAATGTTTTTGTGTAAAATCTAATTTTGAAAATTACGAAAATTTTCATTGTTCATCGATTAGTGAAATTTATTTTCAAGCAGAAGAGATTTTAATCGAAATTAACAATTGAAAGAGTCGAAAATTATTTTCATAATATTTCATAATAAAAACAACTTATATTTAAACTCTTTTTTGTGCTATTTGTGGACCAATATACAAACGAAACAATAATTAAGTGCAGTAAGAATTCATGAAACAACAGTCATTTTGAATTTACATTTATAAATTGAATTTATAAAGATTTTCGAAATAATACATATATATGTAGAGGTTCTTTGCACGATCTTGCATGAACTTGTCATAAATACGAAACTACTGATTATTTAATAAATTTTTTTCAGATACAGATATCTGCTTTGATTCCATTACATTTGATACGCCCAACGCACAAAGAAATCAAAACATGGAAAATATTGTGTTAAATATAATAACAAAAGATATTTCTCATGATTATAATGATCTGCATTTTTTATTGTTGATTTTCACTTTTGCCCTTTGTTTTCGAAGTTTTTGTCAAGTTATATCGATAGCGACAATTTTGGTTTGTTTACAACTTGTGACAGTTTGCAAACTGTTGAAAGTTGAAGCATGCTTCACTTTTTATCGAGTTTACTCAACATTCGTTACTGTTTTCATTAATTTTTATTAATTGTTGTTGATATCCATGATGTTTTAAACAAAAATTTTCAATTTTTACAAAATTTCATGTTAACTTTCACAATCATGTTTTTCTGAAATTTTGCTTTTTTATTGCCTTTCTCAATGTGCAACAAATTTACATTCCAACACTGACAAAAATTTGTTTTTTCTTTCAAGTAAATATTTACTTGAATTAACAAAAGATTTTCTTGAATTAAGTAAGATTTACTAAAAAGAAGGAAACATTTTCTTAATTCAAGTAAATATTTACTTTATTTAATTGTTAATACTCGCCGTTTTTTAAAAGCATTTTAGTTCTTGCCGTACAATTTGTTTCAATTTCGTCAACATTTTTTTCGTGATTTTTATCAATTATCGTCAATTCTTGTCAGTTTTCAAAGTTGATTTTATTTACTTTTTAATTAACTTTCGTTAACTGCTATTAACTTTGTTTTTGCAACCTAAGAACTATTTTATTTATTCACGATTATTAAAATTTTACGATTTTTTAAATTTTGTTTTATTTAACAAAAACGTTTGGAAAAATGATTGAATCGAATGTTTTGTTGAATCTTTCATTGCGTCGGAAATGATATAAAAATGTCGACAAAATTAAGGAGGAAGGTAATGCTTATAAAGGCCGTTCGATTTGGTATGGAATGCCTCGCGTAGAAAGTGTACACACCGAGAAAACTCATGATTTTGACAATTCCAAGAAAAATAGACAAAATTCAGGCACCGATATTTTTTTTCTTTTTTTTTAAATGATTATCGTTTAACTACAACCTTCCAACTTCAGCATCATCAATTTTGCTTACTATACCGTTTATATCGAGCATTTTCATTATCTTTTGGAATTTTTTCACATTTCCTACTTTTCAATTTTTATATAATCAAGTTTTTTTTTTTGTTAATGAAAACGTTTAAATTACTTTTCGGTTTGGAATATATATATTTGTAGATTTTGAAAATTCACGTCGATTTTTCTCCAAATGTTAGAAAAATCAAAAAATCACCAAAAAGCAAAAACTAAAATGATGATAAAATTCTTATGACGAGACCCAAACAAGTTTCGAAATCCCTAAAAGTCGCGCAGCCACACAACACCAAAAACAGAACTCATTAAAATGCAGTGATCTTGAATTTATACAAAAACACTCTTTCGAGTAAGAGATATACTCGCGTTCACGAATTCATTACGAGCACTTTATACCTACAGAAATAATGATATACCAAAACAATAATGCACATCACCGCCACACTTTTAACAAAATCACTGACATTTCGTACACACACACTGTCCTTATACATCACCAGCTCGAGTAAAGATCGAGTATACTTTTTGAACTCTTTCGCAACCGCTTGTCGATTGGATTCACTTTCATGGTATTATATGCGTTCACTTCACTTCCAATCCAATCCTAGATCCGAGTCCTTCATTCAAAGGTTTATAATATCGCGTGTAATACATTTTAATTGTTCTACGCTCGAATTCCACGAGTTCGAACTGAGTCGAGGATATATAAACTCGGTTATAAAAAGGGATTTCCTATATTAAAAACACTTATTAAGAGCTCTTTAAAACTGCCACTTTTTTCGTATCTACTGGAAAAACAAACGTCACTTTTTTTCGATCGATTAATGTTGGCTATACTGAAAAAATGGACTTGATATGATCGAAATTGGATCGAAAAGATATATTTACCGATCAAAGTATTCAACAATCTCAACTGACTATTCAATTTTTAATAATATCAGCTTAAAAAAAAAAAAAAACTTTTTCAAGCGCACTGCAGTGAGATCTTCTTAAGAACACTATAGACAATTTCTGAAGAAGGGCGAGCATGAGACACCAAGCTCTGGCGGAACAGTCCATCGGAAAAATCTCACTCCTACGACATAATAATATATATCTCTCTAGGATAATTCTATAAAACAACGTCACTCTTTAATAGTCGCAACTACGCGCGATTCACTCCGTCGCTTATAGTTAGGACGAGATAAAAAAAAAAAAGAAAAAAAAAAGAAAGAACTCGAGATAGCGATAGCAAAGCAAGAGATAAAGTGGAACGTGCGTTATTTGGGTGTTTCGCGGGTTTTCGGAGCAACTTCCGGTCCTCACCTTCTTCTTCCTCGTTTCTCATTTATCCAGTCTGTCCCTTCGCCGGACGTGGAGGCGCGACACCATCGCAGCACTTTTTTGGTCGAGCACCGATTCGCGGAAACTGCGTTTCACTAGCGCGAGGCGCGGAGACGAAGCGCGCGCGCGCGTCCCCCAGTGCGCACGCGCGCGACCTTCCCCTTCCGACATTATCACCTGCCCCGTTTTCTCTGTGTATAACGCGCGCGCGAGGGCCCCTTCCACCCACGACGTTTTATCCCCCACGCGGACGACGGGGACCCCGGGACGGGCCCCGGACGATGACGACTATGTGTGCACCGCGGCCGCGACGATGGTGACAGGTTAGGTCTTGGCGCTATATGTATAGCTGCCTGATGCCTGTCGTCTATATACCTGCCCCCGCGTTGTCACGTGGAAATTTGCGAAGTCACTCGAGTCCACTCGGTTCATACATTATATACGTATATATACTTTGTTTTATCATGTCGTTATCTTGTTTTAACAATTTCTGATGATTTCTGTCAATTTCTGACAATTTCTAACGATTTTTGACAATTTCTCACGATTTCTTTCAATTTCTGAAGAAATCGATGCATCCAAACTCCAACGTGATATAGATAGTGTGGTCGAGTGGTCTATCACTAATGGGCTCTCTATTAATTTAAAAAAATGTAATGTCATATTAGTTTTTCTAAATCAAAATCTCCCTTTTCTTTCGATTATTTATTAAATTCTAATTTAATTACTCGATGCGACCGTTGTATCAGATTTAGGGATAATTTTCGACTCTTCCTTGACATTCCAACATCATTTAAATTCTGTGGTCAATAAAGCTGCTCGAACCATTGGTTTTCAATCATTTTGTTATACAAGACTCTGGTTCTTCCAATATATTGAACTACGGGTCTGTATAATATGGACCCCTAGCTCAGCTCTCATGCGGTTAAATCCTTGACTTCGGTCCAACACAGAATATTACGATATTTGGCTTACCGATGAGCTTTATTGACCATGACTATATGCACCGATAGCGCAGAGGTATGGGATTCCAGAGATATCAAGTCACCACAGATACTACGATTATTTACTTGTATACAAAGCTTTGAAAATCTCCTAAACTGCAATAGTATTTCAAATATTTTCCAGCTTCGTACTTCTCATTATAATATACGTAACTTTCGACCTATTTTAGAATCTGATACTAATAAATACCCTACCTGCACCGATACGGTTATCAGTATCCATCTCAACATTCAAAACTCGCATTGAATCCTTTCTTTCACTCTGATGACAACCTTGACTATCCTCGTTTTGTTATTTTTTAATTTTTATAATCTTTATTTGTTATTTTCTATACTTTTGTTTTCTTTTTAAATCAATATTGTGCGTAAATTATCTACTCAATGTCACTACCTTGTATACGTATTCTTTGTAAGGGCGTATCGCCCGTTGAAAAATAAATAAATGAATAAATAAATATCTGTCAATTTCTAACGATTTTTGACAATTTCTCACGATTTCTGTCAATTTCTGAAGATTTATGTCAATTTCTAACGATTTCTGTTAACTTCTAATAATTTATATTAATTTCAGTCAATAGCAATTTCTGTTAATTTCTAACGATTTTTGACAATTTCTGAAAATTTCTGTCAATTTCTGAAGAATTCTGTCATTTTCTGAAGATTTCAGTCAATTTTTAACGATTTCTGTTGATTTCTAATAAATTCTGTCAATTTCTAATGATTTTTGACAATTTCTTACTATTTCTATCAATTTCTAAAAATGTCTGTCAATTTCTGACGATTTCCGTCAATTTCGGTGAAATTCTGTTAAATTCTGTTAAATTCTGTCAAATTCTGTCAATTTCTGTCAATTTTTGACAGTTTTTGACAAACCTTGACAACTCTCGTCAACTCTTGTCAAATCTTGTCGATTCTTGGAAAACCTTTGTTTGTTTATGTCGCTTTAACTTAATTATCCTTTTAGTTTATAAATTCTTATTTTATTTTTTACAATATCAATTAAATTTGGTTCATTTATATTTCAAACAATTACTTTTTGAAATTCATTACTTTCTTTTCCTTGGCCATTTATTGAATTTTTGGTCAATTGTCAATTTTTAATGATTTCAGTTAGTTTCGATTGAACATTAATGTTTATCAATTCTTATTGTATCAAAATTTTGATTTTGATTTTTTTTACGTTTACTGATCACCTGTCAATATCTGCCAATTTTCTGTCATTATCTGTGTATACATATATTAATATCTGTAAATTCTTGTAAATTCAATTTCTATGAAGCATTGGCAAGCCGTCTCTAAGACGTCTTTATCTATACGTCAATAAATATATAAATAAATAAATAAATAAATAAATATAAATATATATTATTTGGTCATATTCATTTCCATTTTTATACATAGACTTTTGAATATTATACTTTATTTCCTATTAGATGCGGGAAATTGAGTAATTCCCATAATATGCCTCTTCTGATGCTGCATAACGCTATCATAACTATACAGACCACTTGACGACCATCGCTGGTTTCTTATCGACTCCCAAAACGAAAACAAAACTCCGGTCATAGAATGTTCCAACCTCAAATCAGCATCGTTAAAATAATCTCGTTTACTTTTCGATTATCTCTCTCTCTCTCAATATACATATATAATATATATGTATATATATATATATATATGTGTGTGCCAGAAAAGCTGTGTGTCCATTGTCTCCACAGTGACTTTACAAAAAAATGATGTTGAACAAAAAGTTCTTAAAATTATACAACGAGTACGTTTGAATTTTTTCAGAATTTTTTGAGACATTTTTGAATTTTTCAAAATATGGTCCCATTCCGAAATTTCTAAAGTGGTCCAAAATATTATGAAAAAATCCATACGTATTCGTTGGGTAATTTTAAGCACTTTTAATTCTACAAATTTTTTACGTAGAGTTGATAGTTTTGGAGTAAAAAATTTGGAGTAAAAAAAATATTTTTCGGTACACAACCGCCATTTTGGAAAAATCAGAGCAAAAAAAATCTGCTATTCATGGTTTTAGAAGGTTTAAACATCGAGATCACTACTCCTGGTGTTATTATGATTAAATAAATACAAAATAAATAAAAAATCGACTTTGAAAAAAAAAAAAATCACGTTGAAAAATCACATTTTCTGTTTGAAATTGCAAAATTAACATTGTTATTGAAGTTTTCTTGAAAAACAAATACCAAATTCTGAAAGAGCACCCTCAATAAACCCCGGTATAAGTTGAAGAAAAAAAAAATTGCTTTCGAATTGGTATGGTATCCTTGAAAATGCATGCACAAAATCGTCGTTTTGCCCATTAACAATAATTATGATGAGAATAATAATAATAATACTTTTCTATACATTTACACCATATACTTTTACATCAAGTTTCAAAATGTTGTTAATTTACACATACATATATATATATGTATATATTTGTATTGCATGTTAATCTTTTTAAATAAAATGTTAACATTCGATTTCTAAGTTAAAAATAAGTTAATAAGTTACTGAGAGGTTACGGCGTAAAATAAAAAATTAAAATTCAAACAGGTTGCCGTACTTCAGGAGACTACAACGCGATAGCCCCTTAAGCACTGTTACATTTATACAAATCCTAATAGTTCTTTCACGAGAGTGCACCCCGAAGAGGCTTTTCGAAGAGGCTTCCCGCGTGCATTATACTATTAACCAGTTACTGGACGCGTTTTGTACAGTAATGGCTTACAAAAGTCAAAAAATTAATTTTTCTGGAAGTCAAAGAATAATAATGCGTATAACTTGAAGTTCTTTACGAACTCTTCTTGGTTTCTTTTTCACCATGAAAATATTTTATTGCTTATGGCAATTTAAATTTAAGACTCATTAAAGTTATTGAGGTCTTTCTTGGAGTGACTTTTCACTTTTGATAATAAGTGAAAATTAAGTAAAGGAAATTCCACTTCCTCGGTGTAGTGAAGTTTCACTTAAATTGTAGAGAAAATCTCTGTGAAATTCTATATATTCATTCTCTTTATCCGTAAATTTCACTCCAACATATTTTGGCATTATCATTACCCTCATCTAATTTTTCATTAACAAAAATGTTATAATTATATGTTGTAAACAATTAATAATATAATGATACATAATAATAATATAAATATAATGTAAACAGATTTCATATAATATACAGATATATATAATCATGAACTTGATGTTTTGGTATTTATCACGATATGTGAAACAACTAAAAACACGAAGATTAAACGTACAATTTCAAATTAAATAGCATTAAAAGCGCATAGAAATAGAGCGATCTTCGTTATCTCGACTAAACTAAACATACATTAGCAAAACCGTTTACGACTTGTGAATGAAGCATAATTGTTGTGTTTAAAAATAAAAAAGTAATGAGACTCGGTTAAGCATGCACGGTTGATTGATTTGTTAAGGAAACCATATTATAAATATTTTAATACACCTAAAAATATTGTAATATTTTACAATACACAATGGATGGATTGCAATAAGTCTTCGGATTGCAGCGAAACTTTAGAGTTTTATCTTGCGTTTTTACTGCTACAAAACCATTGGAATATATAGTCATTTTTTAATAAAATGTTTGTCAATTGAATTTACTGCGTTCACAATGTAAAACTTAACCTAGGTATGTATATTGGTACATAATGGTGCATTTATAATGGTCACGAAACCTTTTATATTGAACCATTACATTTGAAAAGTACATGTGTTACAATAATAGCACTAAAACGTATCTGGGAGTTGCTAATTAATAAACTAAAAATTACATTAGTTCATATATTGGCGATTTCACTTCTTTTCACTTTTTTTCACTTTGCACTTCACATTCGCAACGTTACCTAGATAATTACATTAGTAACCGAAATGCGCGTCGCATACATAGTTATTTTGAAACCTTGCAGAAACATGCAGTTCGTAACGTTTCCAAGATTATTATACATTGTAACCTCCTTGCGATAAATTGCGAAACTTTTTTGTGCAAATTTTAAAGATGTCATTTTTAAAAAACGTTTCTGTGAGTTTGTAATAAGATCACACTGTAACCTCCTTATATGAAGTTTCAAACTTCCTTGAACGAATTGTAACGTTGCGGGTGCTATTTTTATGATACAACAACTTCTTATTAAAAATGTCCTCGAGATGTTTAATTTATGTCACAGTGGCATGTTTCAGACACAATAATTTTATTTTTTGTGTAACGTTACATTTTTAATAACAAATCCATATAATGTAGCGTTTCAGGAAGGTTATACATGCTTAGCGGATTACTTTTATAACTTTTATGCTATCAAATTCATCTTTTTTTTTCTTTTTTTATAAACTGTCTCAGATTAGGCTTAGTTTCTTCATTTCTCTTACCATCAACATTCCAATATTGCCTTTTTTCGAAATTTTCCTTCATTTTTAAAATTTTCCTTAAATATTATGCATTATTTTTCTCTTTTTTTCACTATTTTCTTACTCTTCTTAAACTAGTTCCGAATTTTTCTCTGCAATTACGTCACTATACCTGTGCATCGACTGGATTTTCTAGAATATTGAATGATTTCTACTCGTAATTTTAGACGTGCGATTCGGTGTGATGAAAACCGTGCGGTTAATACGAGCGACCTACTGCAAAGTTATAAGAGGTGTATCGTCGAACGAATTATACCAGCAATATTAATAGATCAACCGCAAAGATAAACGATGGCGGTATTGACATTTAAGTATATTTTGATTTGATATTTTCTAAGATTAGTTCTATTATATCGTCCCTTTACAATATTCTCATTTTCTAAATCGACTAATATACATATTAGGCATTTGTTCCTACAACTTCTTCTATTTTAAATGGTCCTTCAAATAGGTGAAAGAACTTGCCCGTCACCTTATCCAAAGCATTAGATAAGGGAGGGGTCCGTAACAACACTAAATCCCCAATTTCGAGTACAACTTTTGATTGAACTTGATTTCGCTTCCTTCTCCCAAATTGTTTCATAATGTTGCTTTTAGCGATTACATATACTGATGTTTTCCAACATCAATGGCCGTCGTATCTGGGAATTGAATTAACTCTATATGATTTTATCATTAGGACTCTTACCATGATGTAATTGATATGGGCTAAAATCGGTACTTGAATGAACCGAAAGATTCAACAACGTCTCTATCTTATCGGTGCATTTTGACCAAGAGGTTTGTTGATCCGCGAAAAGCATTCTAAAAAACTTCCCTAATTCGCGCATCACCCGTTCCGTCGGGTTAGATTGTGGGTGTCTTATAGACGAGTAAATTACACGAATTCCTTCTTTGTCAAAAGCAAGTCGCCACGTTTTGGACGTAAACTGGGTGCCATTGTCACACAATATCCGTCTGGTTTTGCCAAATTGTGGGATGTAATCAGCGCATTCAATGATTTTTCCCTCATTTGTCTGATCGATTCGTCTGCATCTTGCAATTTCTCAATGTTCTTAAATTCTCGTATAAATTCGTTTGTTAAGGTAAGATTCTGAAGCATAGTCAACGCAGGATTCTCAAACTTATTCATTTCAGAATTTTGCGATAAGCACATTAATGAAACTATCATAATTCCCGAATGATTGTCAATTGACATTTATTGAAGATTTAATGTAAAATCATATTTATCAAGACATGCGAACACCTTTTCTAAGAATATTAAATGTTGATCAAAATCTGCTGACACTATAAGCACGTCATCAACATACTCTGTTACAAAGTCATGAAATCCCGACCACAGTGCATAGCTCAACGCACGAATGAAGCGAGATCCCGCCGTTTTGAGGCCAAATGGAATCCTTCGTTCCTAAATGGATCAACTCAGTAAGTGATACCGAGTTGATCCATTTAGGAACGCTGTATACTTTCGTGAATTCTCTGCCAATATCCATTTGCTAAGTCTGTAAGAATGAAATATTGTTTACATTTGTGTTTTTGCAATAATTCATTTATAGGTGTAGGTGCCTCTCTATCATCCATTATAAACTCATTGAGAAAACGCATGTCCAAACAAATCCGTAATCATCCATTTTTTTCGGGACGGATATTGTCATATTAGCATATAGATAGTTACTTAAAAATAAATTATCACTTTTACTCAAATTTTCTTTATCGACAGTGACGCCACGAATCTGAGTTTCAAAATAAAACCGGAAAAAAGGAAAATACAATATAAAATAATCATTCACGGCACGCAGATACATAACAGTAATTCACAACCGCATTGTACAATAGATAATGCGAAAAATTATAAGATTAATAACACTTAATTAATAAAAATAGTAAATAACACTTCAGCCGCTCTCCTCTTAAACACAGAAAAAGAGTCACAACGCCGAAATGACTCATCCATACGATTACAAAGTCGTTTAAGCCTTGGAATCGGTGCATTAAACGCATAGTTACTTCTAAAGGTCGATTCACAGATGATAAGAGGGTTGCGAAAAGAATAATGGGTCACTCTCATAGGAAAAAGAGGTAATAAAACTGGATCACGTGAAAACTTTAAAATCTGGTAGACAAGTAAAACGCCTTGATAATGGTGTAATGATTTGATTGACGGAAATTTAAATTTACATGCTATAGCATTGAAATCATGGTCCAAGCGCGACATAGGGACGACATCCGGACTTAAAACCTAGAAACCCCAGAAACCGAAGAGCCCTTCTTTGCACCTGTTCTATCGAATTGAAATCAGAAAGAGTGTAAGTTAGATGCGGAACTACTAAGGTTCTGACCAAATGCGTAACGAGCTGTACTTTGGGCACCCCGTACATTCAGATTTTCACCAGGGTATGACCAAAAAATATATAAATAGTCGATATAAATAGCAAACTTTGTGATACATTTGATTGATAAGTTTGGAGCGACCTTATATAAAAGCAGAATTGGAATACACACACAGAATGGTCGTGGATGCTGAGGAAAAAGGCTTGCTGAAACCCAACTGCACAATCATCGAGCAAGCGAGAGGAAACACTGGCATCGGTTTAGCAATGGCAGCTGCGGTTAAAGGCTATAAATGCATAATAGTCATGCCACAAAAAATGTCCAATGATAAACTTTACACTTTGCAAGCCCTTGGAGCTAAAATTATCAGGACTCCAACTGAAGCTGCTTGGGATAGTCCCGAAAGCCACATAGCTGTCTCGCAGAAA
>JAPYZR010009823.1:0-13481 GCA_030522945.1 Trichopria nigra
AAGGAGATAGTACATGTTCACTACTAGCATAATGATGGTATCATGTAACATATTTTTTTTTACCATCAGTTCTTTACAATCTATTTCTCTGCGTGTACAGTTGCCTGTTGAATGTATTTAGAGATAATTTTTTGATAAACAATTTTTGCAATTAGACGAGACTTAAAAATATCGTTTCATTTTGCAATTAAAGTTTTGACTTTTAATTTTGAAAAATTTATTTTTTTCTAATTTCTCGCTGTTTCGGATTTGGTACTGGTCCAGTACTAACTCCGGCGTCTGCCATATAGTATATGAAAGATTATAACGATATAATCCCAATATTGAATCTCAGTATACCGATTATTGTTGTCATTTTTTTTGTCGTCCATTTACATACAGTAGACGATTGTCGAACTAATCGAGCCAAGTAAAAAAGAGAAACTATTACAGTTTATGAAACTATAAGAGTTGAAATGATAATTTTTCTTTTATACGTCCAAAGATTATTCCCTATATCGAAACTATAAATTTTCGCATTTCCTCGTATAAAAATTGTACGTGTCCGTGGAACCGAGAAGTTTTACGACAGTCTAAAGCTATATGATAACAATTGCATTCGAAGAATGTCAATACTATTCAAAAATGAAAAGCATAACACTTTGACCAACGTAAATGACAAAACGCAATTTTTAACGCACGATCTGTTTTTATACTTCCTTCAAATCGGATATATTTTATTATGGTTTAGTATAATAAGCGATCATCGATATTTTTGTATAAGTTTACTTAAAGTAATATTCAGTAATTGGCAGTACAACGGGTACACTATACACGTAAAGTTGTACGTATAATTTCAAACGTAATGGTTATGATTACGTGTTTAGTTCCTCCAGGTTTAAACAATTTGATAAAGACAAATATGTTAGAATTACGTCGAGGTATAGAATCCGCATTAAAATCAAATAGGTTTTTTTTTTTTTTTTTTTTAATAAACCAGCAGTGGTGAATATTACAAAATAGGCTATATCAATATATCAAGTTTGCGACTGGAGAGGAACTCTTTGAAATGTAAACAACTACGTCATTAGGGACTACCCCATTCGTTTACATTCTGCCTCGTTCATCGATTAGTGTTATGTAATGTAGTACATTTCACGACGCCTTATATTCAATTTCTCGTTATTATTTCGTATTTTAACTTGCCCGTCCATTGTCAAATATACTCCTTGCGGTACGATAACGACGTGATAATTTTGATAATAGTTTTAGCGAACTTCTTACGACTACTATATTATAGGACCAAAGTTTTCTTCATTTAACATGAAGTTACATTTCAGACAAGATTAGAAATCAGTATAGCTAAAATATTTTACGTCTACGTTAGAATGGAATGAATGCACAGTCTATTTTGGATCAAACATGATTTTTGAATGATGATATATAATGTTCGAGAATACGTAGAATATGTCGCAACAAGTATCACGTTTTGTTCTTTAACGTGTCCAGGAATTTACCACAATAAAAGAATTTAAAAAAAAGTTTGCCGTTAAGAAAATAGTGTCGATTTTTCATTAATGATGGTAAATTCCTGTATGAGATAAGTTCCTCTTTAAAATGCCGTTTGATTTCAGACTTGACAATCCTGAGATTAACTGTCCGTCATTGGACAAGTACAGATTTGTTACGCTCGACTTCTATGCCATCTACAGATGACAAGATGAGATGAAAATTAAGAACAATTTTTTTGTTCATAAAGAATGAACTAATGTTAAAAAAAATAGTTTTATACTTATTTTTAATGTAAGAGATGAGAAAAAAAATTAATTTTTGTCATTTGTAAGGTCTTCTAAAAAGTGTACTACAATATACCAAAAAAAATTATTGCATTTTGAAAAACATATAACATATCATTCATATAAAATATTATTCATAAAACTACACATACTTCAGCGAAAACAAAAACATTTTTTATATTTTTTAATTTTGAATTAAAAATTGTGGTGCTTTATCAGTGTTGAAATATCAATATCATAATATCAATATCATAATCATAATAAGATCCATTAATGTAATGAATTATTAGTTATTATTTATTAGTATTTATTTTTATTACGAAATATATTACATTAATTGGATATATATATTATTAAACAATAAATACAGTCATAATCATTTGTTATCAATAAAATTAATTACAATTTTAAAGGTATTTAAATCTTGTACATTTTGCAATGTTCAAAGATTATTTTATTTTTAGAAATTCTGTTTGACTCAAACGCACGGACATATTCCTGTGCATTTCGCGTGCAGAGATATCATATCATAATTATATATGTGACAAAAAACTACGGTATTTGCGACTATCTTCTTCGTTTCTGAAAGTTCGGAAAAACAAAATTAAACGTATTTTCCATTTTTCCAATTTCCAAGATATAGTACAATATATTGGTTTATTGATTGATTGATTTGTTTATTTATACATTTATTTATTTATATTAATATTTTCATATTTAATTCATTTTCAATATTTATCTAGATACAGAAAATCATTTATATTTTGTAGATAAAAAAGTGAAACTGAAGTTATTCAAATATTGTTTTTCGGTAGTATAATAAAAAGTACGCGGTATAATAAAAAATATTTATAATCTGAAAAAAATCTGATTTTGCTGGACAGATTTTATTTATGTTTTACTTTATTTTTCGTATCAATTTCTATATTAAATTAATCATAAAGAAAAGTTAATAAAACAACATTTATATTATTTTTCGGTATTATCGTATTGCATAATTATGTAAAATATTTAAAATGCACTTAGAGCAGAATAAAACTTCAATTAACCTTATTGTATATGCGCGTTCGTTTCGTTGACAAGACTGAGAAACATCTATTCATTTAAAGCCCTGCTTTAATTAAAAAATTATCTTGAAGCCCTGTACAACTCCACATTTCATTTCCTTAAACTCGCGACGTTCAGAATTTTGAGTGATTTAATTAATAAAATGATAGTGCGTTTGGAAGAATATAATATAATATAATTTTTTGACAAAAATTAAAAATAAATTTAAATCAAGCAATATATAAACACGAAACATAAAAAATCATTAGCATAAAAAACATAACTTTTCTCTTTTAAAGAATATAGTGCGAAACATTTAAAGATAACATAACACACATTAGAAATCGTTAAAACATATGTCTAAATCTCATTCACTATCAAAGTATTATTTCAACACTTAAAATTGTGATTATAATACAGTTTTTTTGGTTATTGAATTAGAATTAAGATCAATTAGAAGAATCAATTCAATAATAATTCTTAACTACTTTACTTAATAAAAAGTATATTTTTTTAAGAAATTAATTTCCTCGGAATGAATTCTGAAAATCGTTTTTTCATAGTCTCATCGCATTCAAAAAGCGTTTAGCAGATTGGTTCAAGTTTATTTTATCGCGTTTTGAACCGAGCACCTTTATTTGCACGTACAATGGATTTTTAAAAAGCACGGGAATAATATTTTCGTAGAAGAGTTAGTTTTGATCGCAAGTTTTTATGAATATATTAACTTTTGATATAGTTATCAGATATATTCATTTTCAACATTTTACACAACAAGTTGGAAATATTTTGGCTGCATAAAATTCTTGAGGCTATAAGAAATATTCTATATTATTTTATATTATTAAAATCTTCAACAATATCTTCGACGACGCTGAAGTTAGCAGCCGAGAGTAGCAGCCTCTAAGCGGGGCAATTTTTTTACATTATTTGCAAGGATCATATTACAATTTTCAATTTAATACAATACAATATAAAAACCACAAATATAAATAATCAAACACATTATCCATAAAGTGAAGATCCAGTCGAGAGTAGCAGCCGGAGCGCTCGAGCCCAGGGGCGAAACGGGCACTAGGGGCCCGTAAACGGTGCAATTTTTTTACATTATTTTCAGTTCAATATTGAGATATGTCAGAATTTATTCCAAAGTTATTAAATAAAATGAACCAACTACAAAGGTTTTTAGATAAGAATATCGATTCGAATTCTTGCATCATGTCATAATTTATGCGTAAAGAATTAAAATTATTGGAGGTTAAAATTTACAAAAAATATGTAACAACAACGAATAATTCATAAATATTGAATTTATTACCTATATATATATATACAGTATATATACACAGATATATATAAAGTACAATAACTCAAAATACATGACAGTTATGCACGGACGACTCGATTACATTTATCATATTCGTGTCCCATGTATTTAATTCTATCTAGCGCCTAGAGGGAAATTCCATTTAGTCTTCCTAGATAGACATATTTAGCTCCTATCTTGATTGGTATCTAGCTCCTGATTGGGTTAACTAGGTAGTCACCCAGAACAGTTGTAGCTACAGCGCCTTGATGAAAGACTGCCTAGTGCCAACTAGGTTTCTAAAGTTGCCATCCCACATAGTTCTGGCCAGTCTAGGTATTCGCTCTTCGAGTCTTGGCATTTTTATGTCTAGAGGCTTTAAACAATAGAACATGCATATGTCGAAGGATGACAGTAACGAATAGAAACGCATACCTTCGATCATACATCGCATCATGTGCTTCCATTCGGACGAAATAAGAGGCAAGCCTGGCTTTAGCCAGATCTCCAAAAAAATCTCTCGATCGTTGCTGAATTTCTGGTAACGTTCCGCGACAAAAATTGAAGCTGGAACACAATATTTGAAGAAATACTATCCGGCAATGAAGATGTTTGCAAATATATAATGACAAAATCGGAAAATGTACTCACTCCTCTTCGATCCCGAGTAGGTATCCAATGCACCTCCATACGTAGCAATAATCTTCCAGTTCCCATACAGCACAATCCGTCCCGGGATGTCCTGAGGAGCTCCTGAGGACGTCCAAATGTCCGTTTTTTGACCTGAGGAGCTTCTCGGGAGCTCACCAGGACATCCCGGGACGGGACTATGCTGTGTGGGTTCCTGATCAGTAATGTAAGGTATTCCGAAATCATTCGGGTAAATGATAGCAAGGCCAGTAAACGCAAATTGGGCAGTCACCATGTCAGTTTGAGACATCCCGCTTCTGTTCAAAATGTCTTTGCCGTAGGTTGAAAAAGGACACAGCTCGGGATTTAGGGCTGGGCAAGAATCTTTAAAATCGTTCACGATCGATTCGTGTGCTGGAGACCAGGGATTTTCAATCTTGGTTGCTTTGCTCAGTTGACTTTCCGACATTGTCAGCATCTTCTTTCGTACATTCAAGTGCAACTTTCGAACTAGTCGCGTGTCTTCGAAAGCAGTCGTCCTCTTCGTAAATGGATCAGTCCAGAACCAATTTACTATCGTGGTCATAGTTGCAACATAACGCCTGTACGACGTATAGACTGTGGTAGATTTCCGAGTGACGATCATAAATTTTATAATATCGATAAAAGCGAATACCAAAGCTGTAGAAGCGACATACTATCGCGTAAAAGTACTTGTTAATCACTGCCTGTCCTCTTTTATATTTTTCCATGTCCAGACAGTCGGGACGAGCATCCTCGGACCTTCCGCAATCTCCGGTATAAAACAAACCTGCCCGTAGGCTCAGCAACGATTCTGGCATCGATGGATATTGCTTTCGGAGCAATTCGAAAATCCACTCTCTCCTTTTTCCATCGGAAAGGTCATAGAAACATTTGGGGATTGCACCACCGATTTTCTTCTTGTAGTATATTGACAGGTCTGTGAGGGACAAACCATAAAAGGGTTCCTCCATTACTTCCGTAATCGCCACCCTGGTAAAAATCGAACTGTACGGGAAGTGTACACTGGTCCAAATTACATTTTCTGTACAGCTCGTGTACAGTTAAAACAGCGTTTAACTGTACAAAGTAGTCCACTAGAATGAATTGTCTCTTGATCTAAGCAAACGCACGCAAGTAATCAGTTTTAATTTAAGAGTAATGTTTGGAAGTCCTGTCTCAGCATGCACGGATGAAAAGATTAGTCTTTCCTTACCTAATGCCAATAAAAAACATATATATGATTCAAGATCGGAAATTGTATGTAAAATGAACAAATAGGTCAATATTTTCATCGATGATTTTCAATAATCCACGTAGGCGTGAAATCTTCATTATTGTGTACACGCATAGATTATTGTTGACGAATGAAGTCCATGGTATCAATTTGGCGATTTAGCATTTAAATTGAATTATTAATGTGAAATTTCTCAAACGATAATAAGCCTCGAGCAATGAATAACACTTAAGGAACACATCATTGAATTCCAATCAGCCTTCGAATATACTGATACAGTCATGCATGTACACTCCATATTCATGGCGAAAATGTTTATTAGCAAAACAATTAGTACGATTCAAAGATAACTGGATGTTTTCGATTATAATCGTCATTTTCAAGTCGAATCGAGGTGATACCGTACTCCTTCTATTCGTTTAATTAAGTAATTAATGATCACATTATAATTTGTAACGCGTCACCGAAAATTAAGGGAATTAGTTTAGTTTCCGGCCAACGCGTTCATTTCGGGAAACAGGGTTAAATTAATGAGCGATGTCCAACATTTTAATTAATTTCACTTTCGTCAACGTTATTCGATAATAAGCTACCGAAAAACTATTGCTTTAATCGATCGAAAATTCTACAAGTTCGTAAATCTGTTCGAAAATGCAGTTTTATGAAGTTTATACTGCGCTTGACGAAAAAATAATTGAATGTCAGAAATATTATTACAGAAATTATCAGAAAAGAATGGACAGTTACAACAATTTATCCATAACACTTTTTTATTTTTCTGTTTTCTCGAATAATTAGTGTACAGGGATAATTGCGAATTCTAATGAGTTGAAAGCAGGCGGGAAGCTAAAATCATGCTTCCTTTTGCAAGTTCCCTAAGGAATGTAATAGGATTCTCCACTATTTTCCTGAAAACGTGATGGAATCTAGGTTTTGCAAACAGCCCAAGCCATTTACGCTCTCTTCTTACTTTACGCAGTGGTAATCTGTAGAATTTATGTCACCCGCGGTGGCACTGATTTAAATGCACTTTGAGGTTCGTTACTTGTTTTTTACATGTCACATCCACGACTGGAGTAAACGTCTTGCTTGGATGGCTATATATGTATGATGAAATCCAGGGAACTTTAACTTTTAGCCTTAAAAATAGTTTTTCTTTTCAAGCCCAACGTGGAAGGTACAATTTCGCTCCTAGGTCGCAAAGTTGTACTTTTCTAATGCTTTGTACGACCTAGGCGTAAACACTTTTACGTAACGTCCTTAAAGTACACGTTTTCGAACACGCGTATATGCAAAATCTTGTTTTATAAGATAATTCTTATTTAAGAGAGAATTTAATTATTACTAAAATGGCAGACATTTACACTAAATTTTGTTTACAATTCTTGTTGGTTTTTCCATATTTTTAATTGAATTTGACAAAACTCACTACCATTTCTGAAAATTTTACGGTCTAAATTATATACCAATATAGAAGAAATGCTAATAATACTCTGCCTGATTGTAAGTCCTATATTTGGTGACTACCACCTGGCGATCACCCAAATTGAAATTAAAGTTCCGCACAGAAATTAGTACAATTGCCCATCACTGAAACGGTTAAATCAATTTGTGTTAAATATCTGCAGTTTATACGTTACTTTAATGAATGCTAGACATTTTAAAAGGCTGAGTCGGTTCTTCACTTTTTGGGGCTTATTTTTTGCCGAATGCAGAAATGTCTATTTTAGTGAAATTTCGTTGTTTCCATGAAACATTTTTTATTATATTCGTATTATAGACTATTTTTAATTATACAGTAATGAGTTGTTTCACCTCAAAAACGTGTAATATATTTCACGAATGTTTACTTTTTGTAAGAGTTAATTTCCTCTTTACCAAAGCCAGTCATGAATTCCATGAACGTTTCGTTAAAAGGGAGGAATTTTTCACTCCGAGAAATGCAGCCGCCTCAAACTGAAATGTGTTATTACAGAATTTCATCCATATAAACATAATTTATCATACATTGACAACAAAACGATTGATAAAGTTAAATGTTTTTTTTTTCTATACATATTTCATTTGAAATTTAAGTACTAACTATTTTAACTCTGCGAATATTAATGGTACAACAGTTAGGTAACATTTCAAAAATTGTTGCGTATTATGTAAATGTTACATATTTGATACATAATAGTGGTCACGTAATTATTTGTAGAAAACATTATATCTGTAAAAATGAGTTCCATTTGTAGAACGAACTAGAAAGTACATTTCTACTCCCGCCGATGTCACGCGTTTAAATTGCCATATATCGTTTCGCATTTCTCATGAAATATATTTGCCCCTTCAACTGCATACCTGAAAAGAAATCAGTATAAAGTCATAACCTCATGTAATATTATCATCTAAAACATTGAACGATGATGTACGAATTCAAGAGGTACCAATACATGGCCATTAAAAAACCCTGATGTCGGCGGGAGTAGAAATGCATTTTTACAGGGCGAACAGAGATGATGGCAAATTAATTTCTGTTCTTTGCGGGGAGTAGAAATGTAGTTTTATTTTCGTTTGACAAGTGGAACTTCAGCTCCTCTGTACATAACCAGTAATACACACTTTTATACATGTATTAAGAAAAGTTCATTATATATAGAAGCATGTAATTACCGAAGCTGTCCGAAGCAATATATAAACGCTTCTTATGAAACTCATAAACTAATTAAGAATAATAATAGTCAGGAGGTAACAAACAAGTCAAGAAATTTATTTTAACGTTTTTCTTTTCCTGTAAACTTTTGTATTCTCTTTGAAGGAACAAATAACCAAATAAAAAATGTCTTACAAATTAGTAAAACAAACGCACTTAGCGTTATTGCTTTTTACATTCACTTTGCTAAATACCCAACATTGTTACCATGTGCATAACAAAAGAATACAGCATCGGAGGAATGACGCTGTTATAAAATATGTAGGTCGTATTATCAACGGAGCGAAGCTCAGAATAAATGAGCCACACGATCGTCCAAATTTGTATGTGCAAGTTTCAGGTCTTCGCTCAATTTACAATATTGAAGTGGTGCCCTTAAAAGCGGTACGTTGTTGACTTAGTATAAATTATGATTAGTTCTTGAAACCAAGAGTAATAACCGTCATTTTATCCGACAAGTGCTGACGTGTAAAATGTGAAATTCATACAAAAAAATGCGTATCCGAAAATATTACATTATGCGGAAAATCGATGAGAAAAATCTACCTCGTACGATATGCCAATATTTTATGTGACGAAAATTTTCAAATTTACAATCAATAAGCGGTTCAGAGATATGTCGCTCTTATCAACCCTACACGGCATAAAATCAGATTTTGCAGATAACCTTCGTTTTAGCTTGGTGACACACGGAACAAGCCGTTAATTTGTGATTCCTATAGCAAGTATACAACGACCGCAGCGAACTGCTTTTTTTTACGTTGGAAACTGTATATAGATCGCAAACAATTAGCCGTCTCGTGTATCGCAGTTGGCAGCGATGAAAAGTAAACATACGTACGTATACTTTTTCAAACCTTTTATTGAGTAATACAACTTTCCTGCAATATTCTACCTTTATACGAGAAAAAGTTCGTAATCTTCTCTATAAATAGTGTTATATACCATTAAAATGTATTTCCTGAATTTGATAAAAAATAATATTTTGCATTCAATAAAAGTGTATATATTACTCGTAAATTCAACAAATTCAAGAAGGGATATTGTATATACAATGGGCCATTTTAATCGATTCACCCAAATATCTAAAAAAAGTAAGAGCTGTGAAAAAAAAAATTATTTAAACAAACGTTGCTCAGGATAATGAGGCCGATCATTATTGGCTTTGACCTTGTTGTTCATTTTCAAGGTCAAAGTGATTTTTTAACCCCTTTTTGAGACCGGCAATCGATAGAGCGGTAAATTTTATATTTGAAACGATAGTTTTAAATTTATATGGATGTGACTTTTGGAAGGTTAAATAAGGGTAAAAAAGGGGTTTTTCTTAAAAAAAAACCACTCTAACCTTCAGATAACCTTGAAAATTAATTTTATGATCCAGGTACGCAAGGTCGTGGGCCTCCAAACCTTACATTTATTCGCCCATAAATCCTGAATAGTTCGTAGAAAACTGCTTCAGGACGATTTTTTAATATTTCACCTTTATTTGGCCTACTGCAGGTCACATTCATACAAATTAAAAACTATCGTTTCAGACGTAAAATTTCCTGTTCTTTTCGAATCCAGTGTCACCAATTGGAATTCCCATTAAAAAAAATCACTTCGACCTCCTAATAAGCTTAAAAATTAATAACAAGGTCAAAACCAATAATGACAAAAGATGGGGCCCATTATCCTAAACAATTTTTTTTGAAACAATTTTTGTATAGTTATAAAATTTTAAATTAATAAATTTCTTGATCCTTCCATTTAATTCCATTATGGATTATTAATTAAACCTGTAAAATAGATCCTACAATGCAAGAAAATACTTAATTCTATTTATATTAAATTTTTGTATAGCCCTTACTATTTGGGTGGATTGATTAAAATGTATATAAAAAAAAAAAACAATTTTGTTAGAAAGATAAAAAATATCCTCCCTTAAGAATGATTCATCTTTTTAACTAAACCTCTGTTACATCTACCGCTGTTCCATAAATTCCTGTCAGCTATAATTTATCAACCCCTGGGCACAAATCGATTTGCCAAGAAATGAAGATGAAATACAAAAACACGTTTTTTTCTCCGGAAATCCGTAAGAGCCCATTTTTTTTTTTTTTTTTTTGTGTATATGTCCATAGACATGCATGTACAACACGTATTATATGTATGATAAAGACATAAAATGTGAACGTTATAAGAAAAGTAAGACAGAAAGAAAGATAGCTAGTCGGTAAGAGTTAAAGTGTATCGTATTATACACGGGACATTAGTAAAGAAAAAAAAAATGGAATGCCAACAACGAGACAATAAAGGAGAAAGAGACACCGGGACCGCGTATAAGATTAAATTCGCAGTAGTGAATTTAATTAAAACAAAACACAATTGCATTATTAGTCATTTCCTTTTTACGGATATATATATGTGTCATTCAATTTAAAATGAAAAAATTATGTCATTACTCTAACGTCGACCAAAAGTATTAAAATTGATAGATGTTGTTTTGTTCACTAATTCTACATTCTTGTACTTCGAAATTTTACGTTACGTCTCATTTTATCAATCGCATTTAAGGCTTAAAATTCAGACACAATTCATTTGACTTTTGGCTTTCGAAAGTAACCGCTAGACTTGTATTGTGTCACGGACAAAATGTCTACACCGCAGTACTTGACATTGGTAATAATTCATTCGTAGGGGGCTGGATATGAAGTTGGCTTCCATGGACATTTCCCTTATCCTACTATTCATATCCCTCGAGGTCGTTATATAATTTTTGCTAAAAAGTCGCGAGCATTAGGAACCTCTGACATCCACTAATAAATGTAAAAATATTCCACATTTCAACAGTAAATTATCTCATGTGCATACTCGCATAGTATTAATAAATTATCTCATTCAATCTAGTCAACGATATTTTATTACGTAATCATAATTGCCTTTTCTAATTATCTCATTACACATTCTCATTATGAAATATTTGAAAATCTTAACTACCGAAGGTTATTTGTATACTCATATGCAAATACGCATATTCAGCTTCGAATTTTAAGTAGATTAAATCGATATCTTGTTATACGAGAGCTTTTTATAATATTTCCAATATCTCAGGCCGCGAATAAATTGGTTAAAGTTTCCTCCACATACCGACGAGATTATGGTGAAATAAGTCTTGAAAGAATGAAATATGTGGGTTTTTTAGAAGAGTTTCTGGAAACAAGAATTCACAGGTAATGAATGATTTAAGTATATCGTCTTAAAAAATTGAAAGGACAATAGATGATTAAAATGTGGAATGAAAATGCTTTCATCGACGGTTTTTATTTGCTAAAAGAGGACGGTAAAATCGTTGACTGTTCATAAATGCCACTCACGATTTGAATTCGAGTTTGGGTCAATTAAATTTATAAGTTGTTCGACAACAGCGTGCGTAAACAATGCCCGACAATGACATTGTTTCGAAATAAAGAAAATAAATATTGGCTGTTGCAGGTTTGAATACGAATGACCCGCACTTGCACCGGACTCGGTTGGAATCTTGGTGAAAATGAAGAACATTATCATTTGCGGGAGCTCCCTCTTACCTCGTGAAAACTGAACAGGCTTTGTTTGGATTACGACCAAACAGAATAAATGTTCTGACGTACAAAAATATAGCCTCTTATATAACACCGTGTAATATAAATTTTATGGAAAAATAGTCGTATATTAAATTTGAGTTTTTATCGCAACTCGGAAAATCCTTGCAAGCGCAATGGCAAAAGGATGTTTCGTCTATATACTTGCATATATATTGTATATACGTAAGGCGCACATTGTGAGCGATAAATGCAGCCAAGTTTCCTTATCGCGTACCTGGCTTCTCCCACCAGTGGATACGTATATGATTCTTATCAAGATGGGAAACGGTCGACGATGGCAAGCACATAACGCCTCAGCCCGACATTCTGGAAGTAGCTTTATACGCGTCAATCGATATTCACGTGACATTTCCCTAGAAATCGGTCGTCGAACTGTTAATATGATTTTATTTCGCAAAATTTTAATTTTATAAAATAATCGTGCGATCGAAGGAACAAAACCTTGTTTTAAGCAATTTTTTGTCGCGTTGCTAATCGCTACATAGAAAAGTGTAAAATAGTTTTTTTTTTTACATTAAAAAAAAAAAAAAGGACTGGGGAACAGGGGGTTCATATAGTTTACGTGTTATTTAGGGGACTTCTGTTTATTTAAATTTTTTAAATTAATTTACTAACGGTAAACTAAAATTAAAGAATTTGTTGATTATTTGACGTGGAATGCCCCTTAGGAGAACTTGGGAGATTTTATAAAATAGTTTTTGCGAGCGTTGAAGAATGGATTCGCAATGGATACACGAACAAAAAATGTTCAATATAATATGATATACAAGGTGTACCAAAAGTTTGGAAAGGGTCCTGTAACTTTTGAAAGAGAAAAATTTTCGAAAATCGCCGAAACACGTAAACCGATTTTTCAAAAAATCTATTTTTTCTGAGGGGTTCCAACCCCCCCACCCCAAGGGGGGGCTTGGCGTACGAGGGGGGATGCATATCTTAAATGGCAACATGGGTCGAGTGGGGGCTCATTTGAAAGGTCTTTTCGAGACGAATTCAACACACCTGTCATAGATGGCGCTGCGATCACTTTTCGAGGAATTATTCGACTTTCAAAATGTTTAATTTAGTAACTTTTTAGCAAATAAGGATTTCGAAAATCGCCGAAACATGTGAAACAGGTTTTCAAAAGACCTATATTTTGCACGGGTAA
>JAPYZR010009825.1:0-14307 GCA_030522945.1 Trichopria nigra
AGATCCATTGACGGATGCAGTGGAATCTTCGTCAAAATAGTCAGTATATCTTTGTATCCTATCATATGATACCTTTATATTCAATTTAATGAAATTGTAGGAAAAAAAGAATTATAAAATTTGATTGAAACTTAGCGATTAAACAATTCCAATGTAAATTTCACTGTTCAAACAAATCTTGTGAAGTATATTGTCCGTAAAATAAAGTAAAATATCCTAAAAGATAACAAAATTAATTATTGACAGCTTTGAAGAGGATAGACTTCCCCTGAGAGACTCGGTGGAGCGGCGTGTGCCTCCAAGCTTTGGTGGATTCGACCACGAAGCTATATGGTTGGAGCAATTAGCACCTCCAACGGTTCGAAAGATCCAAAGTCCACCAAACGTCGTGTGTCATTTAGAAGCAGAATCAGTCTACAGAACTGAACCGTTTTCCCTCCTGCCCCAGGGATTGCCGAACCACAAATGCACCCATTTAATCTACAGTGCAGCGACAATCGGTACGTGAAATTTGATAAAATGTATTCTCGATTTGTATCCACATTTTCGAAAGTTGATGTTCTGAAGGAAACTAATGTTATTCAACAGTAGTTACACAATCCACTATTTTTTTTTATCCGCTATAGTATCAATTTTCTACAATTCACCAATTTAAAATTAATTAATATAATTAATATAAAATAAAATTAATATAACTAAATTATTTATTTTTCAGATCCGCAAGAACTCATAGTTATCCCACGAGACCCTGAATATGACGAGGTTAAAGGTAAGAACAATTTATAAAAAAAGAAAAAAAAATATATAAAGATTTGAAAAAATTAATTTTTAATACAACTCACTTTATCTAGGAGGTTATAAGGCAGCCGTTGGACGTCGGCGCATCGATCCAGCACTGCGAATATTAATTTCCGTTACATCCCCTGTAAATGGACGACTTTTCCGAGAGTTACTAAAAAGCGACGAATGTTGCGAAAAATTCGTCACAGCTTTATTGGAGTTCCTCGTAAAAAATGATTTCGATGGCATCGAACTCGACTGGGAAAATGCTTCTTCAAACGAATTAAAATCTCTACTGCGAGAGATCTACGAACCATTAAAGAACCGTGGTTACACGGTATTGGTAGCCTTGCGGCCGGAAGATCAGGTGGATCCAGAAATCGCTGATCTGGCTGATCTTCTCATTCTTCGAGCATGGCGAAACGAAAAAAGACATAGTAGAATTACGCTCCATCCTGCACCATTGCAATTTGCTACGGGTTTCGTAAACCGATGGCTTGGAAAAGGAATTTCTCCTAGGAAAATCATTCTGGGACTTCCATTATTTGGTCGCTCGTATACGCTGACGTATCACAACGAAACGGAAGCTGGATCACCGATTTCTGGTCTTGGTCTCGAAGGAACTTATACTAAGCACCGAGGGACGCTGGCTTATTACGAGGCAAGTTTATATGGTCTGGTAGCATTCATGACTTTTCTATGGTTTTATACATAAACACACATTGTGAAATTGCGTTTGATTTTAGATTTGCGAAAATCTGGAGAATCTTTGGGAAGCAAAGCGAGATTCAGAAGGTCCCTACTTGGTTTTAGGCGATCAATGGGTTGGCTACGACGATCCAGTTTCGGTGAAAATCAAAGCAGCTTACGTTCGTTCCTCTGGATTGGGAGGCATGTCATTGTATTCTTTAGATCTGGATGATTTCCAAGTAAGTTTTCTTTCGATAACATTCCAAAGTTGGCCAATAATTTAATTTTTCTTTTTTAATTATTGTTTCAATTTTTGGTTTAACTTCCTCATATCAAACTATCCGGTGCTCCTTATAATTAATGACTTATTCACACAGGGAATTTGTGGAAATGCTTGGCCAATGTTGAATGCCGCCATAAGAACCGTAGGAGTCCATGACGGCCCAATAGAGAAGTGCAAAAAAACTGGTCTTTACAGCGATCCTGACAATTGCTCCGGATTCTTGTCTTGTCATCATGGTAAGCAGTTGCTAACTACAAACATGTTTGCGATTAAACAATAACTTTATAATTTTAATGCAAAACGTGATTCCACTTTGTCGTAATTTGAAATATTTCAAATCATAGGAAAATTGTACCGTGGACACTGCGGAAACGGAAGATTCTATGATTCGGAACAAGGTCGTTGTGTGGATGCACGACCAGAACTTTGCGATCCAGGGCACAGTAATCGATTTTCATATATGAATGAAAATTTGGAGAAGCTCCAAGAACGCCAAAGGCTGGAAAAATTAGAACTTCAAGTAAACTCAGGTCCTCGAGTGGTTTGTTATTTTACGTCGTGGGCATTTTATCGAAAGGGCGAAGGCAAATTCGTCCCTGAACATCTCGACACCAGGTTGTGCACGGATTTGGTTTACGCATTTGCTGGTTTGAATCCGAATAATTTAACCATCGAACCCTTCGACTCGTGGGCAGATATAAACAACAGTGAGTGAACATACATATCAATGTGTTTTTTTTTTACATTTTATGCAGAAAAATGAACGTGTACAATAATGAATTTCCAGATCTGTACCAACGAGTAACAGCACTAAAAGGGCCGAAAATCCTTCTTGCGATCGGTGGATGGACTGACAGTACAGGAGACAAGTACTCTCGTTTGGCTAGCAGTTCATCATCGCGGAGCAAGTTCGTCACGTCCGTAGTACAGTTTCTGCAAAAGCATAACTTTGACGGATTGTCTTTAGAATGGAACTATCCGCGATGTTGGCAAAGCGATTGCAAGAAAGGTCCAGAATCGGATAAGCCAAACTTTTCTAAATTACTTCGGGATCTGCGAAATGAATTTGACGCGCAAGAACCCAAATTGACTTTAGCTGTTAGTCTTTCGGGCTACAAAGAAGTCATCGACCGTGGCTACGACATGGTTGAAATTTCGAAGGCTGTTGATTTCATGACAGTGATGAGCTACGATTATCACGGGGCTTACGAATCGAGCACAGGCCATTTGGCACCGCTGTACACCCAGTCGGGTGACTATAATCCGTATTATAATGTTGTAAGTAATTCGCGAATGTTTTTTCGTCATATTCTTTTTTCCCTTAAGTAGAATTTTTTTAATAATAATAGAATTATTAATTTGATGAATGTTTTGTCTAAATTGTAGAACTTTACACTGGAGTATCTGGTCAGTCGCGGTGGTGACCGGTCAAAAATCATTGTTGGCGTTCCACTTTATGGCCAAAGCTACAGGCTTTCGTCCCCGAATCACGCAAGCCTTGGAGATTCTGCTGCAGGTCCAGGAATTCCTGGAGAGTATACACGGCAACCTGGAATGTTGGCGTACCATGAAATTTGCGAGAGAATCGAACATCACGGATGGAAGATAGGACCAGGTAAGTTTTTATAATTATTTATATAGTACGCAATAAATAATTTTCAGATAATCATTGTAAGATGCCCAAACCCAGAATATTTCGCTATGCTAACCTAAAAATGTAAACAATTTATTATAATTTTTAGGACCAAGTGCTCACAACAAAGACCAATGGGTTAGTTTTGAAAATGCTCGCAGCATCTTTAAGAAAGGAGAATATATTTTAAAACATGGATTTGGAGGTGCTTCAGCTTGGACCGTCGATTTGGATGACTTCAACAACCGCTGTTGTCTCGAACCGTTTCCACTACTCCGAAGTCTTAATCGAGCTTTAGGTATAATTGTTACCGTTATATAATTAGATTATCAGATCGATGACTTTATTGAGATCTGACAAGAATACACAAAACGTAGAACAATATAACAAACTTTAATTGTTAGACGTCCACTCACTCGTGACTTTTTATAAAAATTAAAAAATATTAGCACAGTGTTTGAAAGAAATCTTAATTTTAGTAATTGCAATTCTAATTTTTGTATTGTTTCTTTTTTAGGACGACTTCTGACCCCGGCGCCAACTCAGAAAAACTGTGTGAAGCCTGAAGAACCGGTAACTCCTATACCGCCGATATTGACGACGCATACCGACGCTCTAAATGGCAGACCCCCAGCGACGCATCCCGGCGTCACAACCACGACCAAGGTAACGACCTGGCCCACCTGGACGGAGCGACCGAGTATTTGGTCCGAAAAGCCGGGCTCGACCCAAACCTCTACATCATGGTCTTGGTCCACTAGCAAGTACGTATAGTCATGAAGAGTAGTTTTTCATTTTTCCATGCATCTCCTGTTAAAAAATTGCTTATTTGAAAACGAAAATATTAAAAATTTCAAAATCCATGAATAAGCTTATAAAATTATTGAAATTGAGCTTTCTTCCATTATCGTTAACGACTAGGACGTGAGATATGCCATTTGGAAAATAGCTATACATGCAACTAAATTAAATCTTTTTCAGTGAACCAACAACAGAGCCAAGTTTAAGCTCTGATCTTACAACGTCGGGTTGGACGTTACCAGGAAGACCGTGTAATACCGGTGAACACCTACCGGATCCCACAAATTGCGGAAGTTACTTCCGTTGTGTCCTGGGGGAGATGAAGCGCGAGCTTTGCGCGCCAGGACTGCATTGGGACAAGAACCGAGGATTCTGTGATTGGCCATCAATCGCCAAGTGTAATCAAGGTGTAGGAATAGGTTCGTCACTGTCGCATTACATCAAAACACTTTTACCGTCCTCGAATTCCTTTCAAGAATGCGCGTTATATAATCAGATCTACGGAAGAATCTCTGTGATACCGTAGGCACGCTTGTAAAACCTGTTTCAATTTTTATCACAATGTTTTCCGTTGTTCGCGTAGTGCATCTTCCCCTGGCTCCTCCCACCTCGTGGCCGTCGGCCCAAGCCGAGTACGATGCATCCTCATCGATTATAAGGCCATTAGTATTTAGTTTAACAGAGGTTTGGCTCGGACAAGAATGCTCCGCGGTTGGAAAATCCTTTTGCTCGTAGTGGTAGTCTCTTCGCTAGTAAATCATGGAAAGAGCTCGAATCGCACGCGCTTCGGGCCGAACACGCTTCTCAACCGTTCTGCACGATGTACTTGAAACAATTGTTTTTCTTTTATCGAGAGCACAAAATCCGTTTCATTAATCTTGATACAAAAAGTGAATTTTTTTTTTTTTTAATTTGATATAACGTAGGTCGGTTCGATGTTTGATTGCGCATTTCGTCCCATCCATAATCATAGTAACTCTTATTTATAGTGGCGAAACTAGAATTTTCAAAATCTATTATTGATCCCATTATACAAAGATTTTCCCTGCGTCATATGCCGGTAATAATAACAATAACTTGTAAATAGGGTCGGTTCCACCACGACCACCGAAGAAATCCACCATCTCCTCATGGAGTACGACGCCTTTATGGTCGACGGAAACATCCACGAGAAAAACAAGACCTACATTAACGTGGAAACCGACGACACCGATTCCGACCTTGAGACCGATAAAAACAACGACGATCAGACCAACAAGACCAACAAGGCCAACGGTGTCAAGACCAACGTTGAAACCCATGAAACCGACGACAACGGTTACTGACAAACCGACTAAACCTTTACCAAAACCCGACGAAGAATGCGAGCACGGTCAATATTATGCCTATCCAAATTCCTGCTCGCATTTCCTGATTTGCGTTAACGGTCATTATATAACGCAACAATGCGGTCCTGGACTGAATTGGAACGATGCGAAAAACATGTGTGACTGGGCGTTCAAGAGTCCGTGCAATCATGAAGAAGAGGAGAAGAATTCGGCCGCTATTATGGAAAAAGATGGACAATCTCAGGTGAGATATTAAAAATTAGTACATCTGCATGCGAATACCGAATATCAGTGGTTTTAAATCGAAATTCATAGTTTCATAGTTTTCATGTTAAGTCAAAGTGAAGTCATATTTACTTATGTGTAAAAAAGATTCATTGAAAAACTGTTAAATAAACGGAAATTTAATGAATGTTTCACTTTCAGCAACTTCTTAATTCTGCTTGTTGTTTTGTATGATAAAAAAGTTTTAAAAGTTTTCTCAAAAACTGATGAAATCTTTATATTTTCTCAAAAACTGATGAAATCTTTATATTATATTTATATTATATCTTTATAGTATATTTTTTATCGATCTCTTGATTTAAAGAATCTTTTATAAATCTACTCGCCATTTTTTTTTTATCGTAATAAACATTTAGCATTTTATTTTCTCTTTTCTTCTTATCAAATGATGAACAGACATTTTATAATTTGAACTTTATGTTGACCTTCGGAGAAAGTAATCAAGGTTTGAACGAAATTATCGAATTCTTATATCTATTTTTATCTGTGGAATCAATTACCACTTTATACAAAGAAGTAGAACGGTTTTGAATTCATTAACTTCATGTAAATTGAGAAACAGAAAAAGAATAACTTCGGAGATTAATAAAAAGTCTTCAGATTAATTAGAAAATATGTAATCGAAATTGACAAAAACATAGAACACTATTAAAAACTATTAACAAAACCGCAAAAGATGTAATGGAAACAATAAAAGACAAGATTTTATAATCACAAAGGAAAACTGTAATTATTGATAAAAACAAAAATAAATAGCAAAATGGTACGAAAATAATCAATAAACTTTGACAAAAATATGCGTGTAGAATGGTTGAAAATTTTATGAAAATTTAATAATTTATGATTTATAATCAAGACTAATTTATTTAATCATTTATTTATATATTTATTTATATTTATTTATCGGCGAATATTTGGAGCTTTCGAATTGTCAATCTGCAAATCATCGACAACGGATGAAAACATCGAGATGTTAATAATTGGAAAATTCATTCAACTTGACTGTTAATTATACAAAGATTAAATTAATAACAGAAAATTAATGACGAATAGAAAAGTCTTGAAAGGAATATTTTTATTTATACGCAGAGATTTTTCAATTATAATGGAAATTGTTATTGACGAATATAAAGAACGAGGATAATATTTTATAATAATCAGTAATAACGTGTCGATTTTATTCACTTTCGTCAGTACACTAATTACTATAAGATTCTATCGATGACTTGTCTTTTTTCTATAAAAATACATTGATCTTGTATTTTTACTTGAATATTCCTAATTGTGACTAATATATTTCAATTTTCTAATTGATATGTTAAGGTAATTTACCAGCATGTGCATTTTATTGTTATTTTTTTTTCTTTTTTTTTTTTTTTTTTTTTTTTTTTTTTTTTTTTTTTTTTTTTTTTTTTTTTTTTTATATAATTTTTTTATTTTTTTTTTTTTTTTTTTTTTTTTTGTTTTTTATATTTTTTTTTTTTTTAGTACCCGTATATTAATTAAGATAAATTTGGTGACACGTTTACTATTAAATGGGTATCTACTTCTTTCTATGAATAAAAGATATATTTTTCTGCAGGTCTGTGTACCCGGCAGTTACACAAGTGTACCAGGTGATTGCGAGAGCTATCACGCCTGCCTCTGGGGACGACTCACGGTCTTCCAGTGTGCACCAGGTCTTCACTTCAACAGAGACAATCACATTTGCGACTGGCCTATAAGAGCAAAGTGCAATCAGTTTGAAATTCCACTTTCCACGCTTCCTATAGAATCGGAGACATCGACCTCTAGGCCGACTGTGACTTATACAACTACTCAAAGAATCACGACTCAAAGAATCACTACTCAAAGAATTACGACTCAAAAATCAACCACTCAAGAACCAACGACTCAACGACCCACGACTCAACGAGCCACGACTCAAATAACGAGTCAAAAACCAGCTTCTACGACGTTACCTTCTGCTGTGATCAATCCAGACGAAAAATCTCCCCTATCGGGATATTTTAAGGCAAGTACAGACAAGCATTTCGATGCAAATACTATGATAAAGAAATTCCATTAAAACACAAGTAACCGATTTGGAACAATAATAGGATTAATCGGTTTAAAAAAGATTAAAAACTTTTAAACCTTTAGGAAATACACATCAATCTTTTTTTCATAAAATGTAAGAAATTACGGTATGAATTTCTAGTGTTATAAGATAATTCAAGTGGGGCCTTCTCATGGAGATTTCACATACCTTTTCACTTTTCGCTCGAGAAATAAATAATCCAGGAAGTTGATCTTGCTAAACAATTTTAACAAATCTGTTTGTGACCAATTAAAATAAGATAAGCATTTTATATGAAGTGTGACATTGTTCAGGCCTGCAGATGATCCTTACGTGAGATAAAAAATTTCATACGAAAGCTGTATGTTGAACAAAGCAATAACTCGCATGGAATTTCTGATTTGTGAAGACTTTATAAACATAAAAGATATTCCTAAAACAAGAAAATGATTGAAATTGAAATAAATATTTGGTGGGGAAATTTATGTAAAAAACTTCTAAAACGCGATAAATCATTATTTTTATTGCTAATTTTAGGTGGTTTGCTACTTCACAAACTGGGCTTGGTACCGGCGAGGTGTCGGACGTTATCTTCCAGAACACATCGATCACACACTTTGCACACACATTGTATACGGATTCGCTGTTCTCGATTACACGAAATTAACAATCAAACCACACGATTCTTGGGCTGATTTACAAAATCGTAAGTTTAAAAACAAATAAATTTCTTTTACTTTATCTATAAAATGTTATTTACCAACTACGCCATATCATTTCTATGTGATGATATATATATATATTAAGAAAAATAAAGAGAGAGAGAGAGAGTCAGTGCTTATCGTAACAGCTCGTTATAATTACTAAACCAAATATTTTCATGGATAATCCAGGGTTTTACGAACGAGTGGTCGCTTACAAGAAACGAGGTATCAAAGTGAGTCTTGCTCTTGGAGGGTGGAATGACTCTCTGGGCGACAAATACAGTAGATTAGTGCACGATCCAGCAGCACGAAAGAAATTTATTGCAGAAGCTTTACAATTTATTGAAAAATACGGCTTCGACGGACTCGACGTGGACTGGGAGTATCCAGTGTGTTGGCAGGTATGTAAATTCAGCGTAAAAAAATGAGCAGTTCGAACGATTAAAGTGTAATTCAATGCAATTAAACAATTTGATATTTTAATATGAAATTATTATAAATAATGAAAAAATCACTAGGTCGACTGCAAGAAGGGCCCACCTTCGGACAGAGAAGGCTTCTCGTCTTTACTGCGAGAACTTAGCGAAGAATTCAAACCCCGAGGCCTGTTGCTTTCTTCGGCCGTCTCACCCAGCAAAACGGTCGTCGACCTCGGATATGACGTTCCCGTACTTGCGAAGTATCTAGACTGGATCGCGGTGATGACTTACGATTATCATGGACAATGGGACAAGAAGACCGGTCACGTGGCTCCCCTTTACAGGCATCCAGATGACGATTTTTATTTCTTCAATGCGAACTACTCCATCAATTACTGGATCTCGAAGGGTGCTCCACCACGAAGCATTGTCATGGGTCAGTAATCTTTTTCCTTGACTTTCATACTTTGTCATTCATTTCATTACTAATCAAGTCTTGTTACATCAGATCGTTGAACAATATTACGTTATTTTTCAAAATGTTTTATATAACGACACAAACGTCAAAAACATTAAACTGGAATTACCGTATTAGGTATGCCACTCTATGGTCAGTCCTTCTCAATAAACGATCCGAACGCCGGACAAGGTCTGAATGTACCCGCAAGTGTTGGAAATCCCGGTGAATTCACTCGCGCTGAAGGTTTCCTAGCATATTATGAAATCTGTGATAGAATTCTTCGTGGCGGGTGGAAGGTGGTGCAGGATCCTCAAAGAAGGATGGGTCCATTCGCCTATAAAGGGAAGCAGTGGGTGAGCTTTGACGATTCGGACATGATCAGACAAAAGGCCCAGTACATTCGAGATATGGGACTTGGTGGAGGCATGGTTTGGGCGCTCGACCTTGATGACTTCCAAGGAAGGTGTGAAATGGGCAAACATCCACTCATGCATGTGCTGCAACAAGTCCTAGCACCGCCACCAAACAAACATGACCGACGTAAGTTCTTGGTCTACATTACTTTTCACAAGAAATAAAAGAGCTAATGCCTTCTAATTTAATGTTTATTTAATTAATAATAATGACATTGTAGCAATTCTGCCGCCTGCTTTTGGCCAAGAACTCGAATGGAGGGACCCGCCACCTCCAAACGCCATGGAATCTATCCATACACAAAAACCAATGCTAATATCCACCAATAGTACGCCAACTGAAGAGGGCGAATTTAAGGTCATTTGCTATTTCACCAACTGGGCTTGGTATCGGCAAGAGGGAGGGAAATTCCTACCGGAGGACATAGATCCCGATTTGTGTTCTCACATTATCTACGGATTTGCCGTGTTAGACGGATCCAGCCTTACTATCAAACCCCACGACTCATGGGCTGATATTGACAACAGTAAGTTTACTTGTACGTATGATAATTTATGTAAATATCTCACTTGTATATTGTGCAACTATTCTTTTCTTTATAGAATTTTACGAGCGCGTAGTCGCTTATAAGAAAAAAGGAAAAAAAGTTCTCGTAGCCATAGGTGGTTGGAATGATTCTGCTGGAGATAAATACAGCAGATTAGTAAATAGTCCATCCGCTAGGAGGAAGTTCATCATGCACGTATTGCAATTCATCGAAAAATATGGCTTCGACGGTCTTGATCTCGACTGGGAATATCCAGTTTGTTGGCAGGTTCGTAACATTACATTCGGATATTAAATATTCTTTATAATGTTGTTTTTAAATTTATACCATTGAGACCAGTAATTAAATATTTCACAATTTCAAAATCATTCTGATTAACAATTAGAAATCGCCTGACAAACAGAAAAATAATGTATCACAGTCTAAATATGTAATTCTGCACGATGTATTGCAGGTTGATTGTAAAAAAGGTCCAGCATCCGATAAACTTGGATTTAGTAAACTCGTCATGGAACTGAGCGCAAACTTCAAGCCCAAGGGTTTATTGCTTTCATCGGCTGTATCGCCTAACAAGCGAGTTATTGATACGGGTTACGATGTTCCTGTAATTTCGAAGTATCTCGATTGGATTGCCGTAATGACATATGATTTCCACGGATCTTGGGATAAAAAAACTGGCCATATTGCCCCGCTTTACGAACGCCCTGATGATTGGGAGCCGACATTTAATGCTGTATATTTTCCATATTATAGTTTAATTTTATTTTATTTTATTTTTTTTTTTTGTTATAAATAAATCAATATAATTTTAAAGTACACGTTAAACTTTACAGAATTTCTCGATTAATTACTGGATACAACAAGGCGCTCCACCTAAAAAGTTGGTGATGGGTGCGCCATTGTATGGACAGAGTTTCTCACTTGCTGATAGAAGTCAAAATGGTTTAAATGCAAAAACATATGGTGGTGGTGAAGCCGGTGAAGCAACGAGAGCAAGGGGATTTTTGGCCTATTATGAAGTAAGATAACATTACTTAAAGTATCAATGAATTATTATTTGTTTTCCAATTGATTCTTGTGAAAATAACGTTTTCTTTTACCAAAATACAGATTTGTGAGAGAACTGCCAAGGGCTGGACTGTAGTTCAGGATCCTCAGCGTCGAATTGGGCCTTACGCTTTTAAAGGCGATCAGTGGGTTGGCTTCGACGATACCGAACAAATGAGACTAAAAGCCGAACTGATAAAACAACTTGGTCTCGGAGGAGGTATGGTTTGGGCTCTGGATTTGGATGACTTTAAGAATCGATGTGGTTGCGAGCCGAGTCCTTTACTAAGAACCATGAATAGAGTATTAAGAAATTATCCACCGGGTCCCAAGTGCCCGATTGCAGGTAATCGTCGTTGTTATATAGTATTAGTACTAAATTATGGAGTTAATTAATTGGAAAATATAAGCGAATGATTAGACTTATTGTGTCTGGATATTTTTAAATTTCAGAATCAACGATATCCGAGTCAATGTTGATTACCACAAGTACTACGAGCAAACCAGATTATGCAACACCTAAACCTATGTCTACCTCAAGACCGACAGATTCGAATGAATTACCGACGGACATACCAGACGAAGAAACCATCGAAGTCATTGCTGGAGCCTTACCCTCCCTTCCGTCAATCGGGGACTGTGATGGTAAATTGTTCATTCCGCATCAAAACGACTGTTCAAAGTACATCTTGTGCAACTTCGGAGAGCTCTCTGTATTGTCTTGTCCTTACGGATTAGTCTGGAATGAGAATCGTTGTGACTGGCCTGAAAATTCCAAATGTAAAAACCAACAAGATACCACAGAGAAACCGGAAGTATCTCACGAATTAGACGTACCAGAACAGCCAGAGGTTTCGCAAGAACTTGAAAATTCCGAAGAAACTTTTTCGAACACAACTTGGGAATCTTCCGAAATTACAAATGGTGTCTCAACGTTAGGGGACAAAAAGATTGTTTGTTATTTCACAAATTGGGCCTGGTACCGACCAGGAGTTGGTAAATTCATACCCGAAGACATCAATCCGGGACTCTGTACTCACGTCGTCTATGGCTTTGCGGTGCTCGATACTGACAAGTTAACAATAAAGATGCGCGATTCATGGGTAGACGTTGATAATGATTTTTACGGAAGGGTTACATCGTTACGTAAAAAGGGGATCCATGTTTTAATCGGGGTGGGTGGATGGAACGACTCGGCAGGAAACAAATACAGTCGTATGGTGAGCAATCGACATTCGAGGAAACGATTTATCCGCGAATCTCTTGGGTTTATCAAGAAATACGGATTCTCTGGAATGGACCTGGACTGGGAGTTTCCGGCTTGTTGGCAGGTTAGATAATTGTTACGTTTACGATTTTCTTATTGCTTATGGTCACAGAGTATATTCATCGGATGATTAAACCTGTTATTCAATTGTGACATTTAACTTTTAAAATTTAACATTATAGGTCAATTGCGAACTAGGTTCACCATCGGATAAAGCAGCGTTTGCTCAGTTATTAAGAGAGATTCGTAAGAAATTCAAGCATAGGAAACTCTTGCTCTCTTCGGCAGTCTCCCCTAGCAAGCGAGTTATTGACGCGGGATACGATGTTCCTGCTATGGCGAAGTATCTCGACTGGATTGCTGTGATGACGTACGACTTCCACGGACATTGGGAACAAAAAACTGGACACGTGGCTCCCCTCTATTATTACCCGGGCGATGAATTCGATTACTTCAATGCTAACTTCTCCATGAGATACTGGATGGAAAAAGGAGCGCCGTCGACCAAACTCGTGATGGGAGTACCAATGTACGGACAAAGCTTCACACTAACGAGGGCAAGTGACACTGGTCTTCTGTCGCGCTCATCCGGACCAGGTGAAGCTGGACAGTCTACAAGAGCTGAAGGTTTCTTAGCTTTCTATGAAGTGAGTTCTTCGCAGATAGAAAAAAATCATTGCTACATAAATGACATTTCATCAGAGATATTTAAAATTTATTCTATCTTTTTAGATTTGTGAGAAAGTCAAAAATGGATGGACAGTTAAAAAAGATCCAGCAGGTCGAATTGGACCGTATGCATCAAAGGGAAGCCAGTGGGTCAGTTATGACGACATATCAGACGTTTCCAGGAAGGTCAGTGCACTGACAATCCCTTTATTGTAACTCATAAGCAATTAAATTTGTATTGATTTTAATAAGATCCAATTGTATATATGAAATGTTTAGGCGGCCTTCATTCGAGAAATGAACCTGGGTGGAGGAATGATATGGGCCTTGGACCTGGACGATTTCCGAAATAGTTGCGGCTGTGGAAAGTATCCTTTACTGACGTCTCTGGCACGAGGACTGCGGGGAGAAGGCGTCCATCGAAAAGACTGCACTTAAGATGATGATTATGAAAATTAATCGACACTCTTGTACGAGCCTATAATTCTTACTTCTACAACGAAAGGATTCCGAAGTACCTTCATAGCTTTATCGTCCAAGAACTCGAAGGACATATTGATTCTTTTCCGTGTACCTGAACGCTTTGGTGCATGGAAGACAAGAAATATTGATTCGATGACCAAGAACGTTAATTTTAAGAGTAATCAAATAGCTAGTTCTTTGTACTTTTAGTATTATTTTAGCATTATCGATTTTACCAGATACGAATGAAATCTTATTATATATCTGCGTTATGTTAAGAACGTATTATTAAGAAAAGAGCGAATGATGTAATTCCAAGCAACAGCATATTATATCAGTTCTGAATAAAAATGTCTTCCTTTTGAAATTAACCGTTTCGACAATTCGGTAGCCTTGAAACACAACGCTCCTTATTTTAGCTCTCGTTTCAATTGTGGATTTTGCTTTTGTTATTATCAC
>JAPYZR010009837.1:0-12588 GCA_030522945.1 Trichopria nigra
AAAAAAAAATTTAACAATATAAATAATAAATAGCAAACAATTGAATGAATAATCGATGAACATTAAATATGCTATCTTAAAATTTCCAAATTTAATTATTGAATTCTATGTCTTTAATATCTTACAAACTATAAATATGCGAATCGATTATAAAAGTAATATATAAAAGAAAAACTTTTTCTTTTTCGGTGAACGTCATTTATAAAGCGTAGGTATACCTGATCGGCCACGCTAGTCGCTCCGTAATCATCATGTGTCATCGAGATATCTTTCAAATAAATATAATGACACCAGGGTATCATTATTTATTTCAATACGCAATAGATAGGCACAAAAATAGAATAACACATGTGTAACGCGAAGAAAATTCGTGAAAATACAAAAAAATAATCATTGACAATTAAACGGAGTCAAAATAGTTTTTTTCAAAAGTCGAGAGTCTTTCAATTAAATGACGAAATTAAAGTTATGCATGATTTAAAAAAAAAATTTTTAAATTGACTAGAACGTGTAATTATCTTGAGTTTATAAAAAATAAATAACAGTCAAACATCGCACACGAAGTATTGATAAGAATGAAGAATACCTGTTGAATTTAAGTCGTATTATTTTTCTCACACGAATTAATAAATCACCGAAATAAACAAAAGAATGTAAATTGTCGAAAATTGAAAATATTTTGAAATCTGGTAAAATTTTGTAAAATTAATAATAACATTAAAAACATCAGACAAAATTGATCAAAGTTAAGAAATTATACAGAAGTAAATGAATATACTTTCAGAAGATTAAATCCAATTCAATCCAATTCAGTTCAATTCGATTAGATTCAATTCAATTCAATTCAAGTAAATTATAGTAACGATAAAAATATATGAGAAAATGTGCATAAATATATGACAAAAATTAACTATTGTCAAAAAAAATGACAAAATGCAAAAAAATTGACAAAAACTAAAAAATTGACAAAAATTCCAGAAAACAGATATAAAACGGCAAAATCAACAAGAGACACCGATAAAATTGGCAGCTGATGATAAATTTGCAAAAAAAAGGCTGATAATATTAAAGAAAGCAAAGAAAGTTGATAAAAGATAACATATATTCCATCTGCAATTTCATCAAGATCGAATTTTAAAACATTGAGGTTACTTCATGTATAAATTTAAATGTAAAAAAAAAATATATATATATATTATTAAACAAAATTCATCAATACACGCGTCGTTATATATTCGAAATGTAATTTCTGAAAATCTCATTTGACAAAAATGGTGGCGAGTAAATGCGTACGATAATTCAAAACAAAGCGACTTGCAACAATACCATTGTGTGGTCAGTCACGCGAATGTAACTATGTGACCACCGGATTAACATTTTACAAAACATACATAAGTATTTTACACACACACAATATAATATATATATTATTGCATAAAATTCAACGTTTTATTTTTTCCTATCATTTCCCTATATGTTAAATTTAAGAGGAAGATGCTAGTAACTAAATCAACAAACAGTGGAAATAATAATGTATGGTAATTAATTTTCATTTTAGCGTCACGTAAACAAAGAGACTCACCGTTCGCCTCGAATGAAGCGAGTTATGCGCAACTTTTGTCGGTTTTAATTTGTCTTGAATTTTTATTTTGTTCGCTCTGGCAAGTGCCAGTGCTGTCACCACTGCCGCAGCTGCTTTAATCTTTTCTGCTTGCATATCCAAACGTGCAACTATTGTCGTTGGGCAAATCTAAATTTTAGATGATACGAAAACGTTTATTTTCTTACAAAATCAAATATTTTTTACGTTTATTTTTTTGTTTTTGTTTAATATAAAAACCGAAAATGCATAATATTGACTGAACAAATGATGATTTTGTAATGAGACTTTTTTTGTCTTCAAAAATAAGAATTGAATTTTGTACTTTATATAAATTAAAAAAAAAAAAAAAAAAAAAAAAAAAAAAAAAAAAAAAAAAAAAAAAAAAACAAAAAAAACAAACAAAAAAAAAAATAAAAAAAAAAAAAAAAAAAAAACACCAAAAAAACTGGATCGAAATGGTAATCCGTGAAAAAAGTGTCCAACAGTCGAGTCACTTGTTATTGCACTGACTGCGGGAGTCTTCAGCTTCGATGCTTCTATAAATGCCCGTCGCCACTTAATTACTGGTATGTTAAACGACGCATGCGTTCTTATTTATGAAGACTTGGTAAGTATTTTCATTCCACCGAAAAAAGTAGATTCAACGATAACAGAGAGACAGCGCCGTCCTATAAATAGACGTCCAATGCAAAAAAAAAAAATATAAGGCGCAATTAAATGGTTTGTTGATAAGCGCATACGTTGCGATATTTGTACGTTCGTGTGAAAATGCACGTTATGCGCCTGATTATTGATAAGGTATAAATATTAACTAAAAAATATAAATATTGTAGTTAAAAAAAAATATAAACATTATTATTTTGAAAAAATGTAAACAGCAATTTAAAAGTATAAACATTAATTGGAAAGTATAAACATTGATTAAAAAACATAAACATTAATTATGTTTACTACCAATTTTTTTTCAGAAATACATCAATTTATAATCGCGTTTAGCCATTACCAATGCTAAATTTATGCTTTGTTAAAAGAGATTAAAGGATTGTTTTTTCTCATTTTTTTTTTGTTTTTTGCTTTGATAAGCATACAAACCGATACAAGTACATGTTACTTGTATACTTAAAACATGGGGCTGTGATTATTGTTAATGTCATCGTACAATTTATTACTTTTACGAGGCAAACATTGCAATGTGAAATAGTATACGTTTCATCACTAGTGCGCGAAATGCAATTTCCCGCACGACTGACGAACGACGGTTTTCAATTGTATACGCGGGAAATTCGTATTATGATAACTATATGAAGAAAATATATTGTAAATTTCTTATTTTATATCTTTAAATGTATTTCCACCTACGACATTTTTGTAATAATAGATCTAAAAATGCAATAAAAAAAATGTCTGTCCGTTATCTTGTACCACGCGATACAGAACACGTACGAAAATTATAGATATAAAAAATGCACGTGGATACTGTGGTATATTGTCTCAACTTGGATCTTATTAGTTTTTAAGATATAGTGGGGGATGGATAAAAACATATAAACATATAAGCATAAATGTATATAATAAACATTGTGACGAGATATCCCCGATAATGAAAAAATCTTAAAACATTTTACGTATTAGTGTTTCATCTATTAAATGAAATGTATCGCATTGTAATCGTTAAAAAATAAAAATACTCAAAATACGCGGAATTTTATAACGAATAGAACAATAGTTGGTTTTTCAAAAATGACCAATCAGAAGTCGAGATATCTTTGATTCTCTGATATCCAATCTGGATCAAATGTCAATGTTGCAGAACACAATGCACCCATGTATTTATGCGAAAATCAACTATGAAAAAATATTTCATGTAGAAGAGACATTATCTTGAATTTTGCTGATATTGTGATTTTGATAAAATGTAAGTACGTTTCATAATTTATCATTTTTTCATTATTTTAAAAAATCGTATCGATATGCATCTGTACCTACTGATTGATAATAATCTGTTCATCGATAATACATCTGTCCTTGCATCAAATTGAAGTGGTATATGTATATATATATATATATATATATATATATATCTTTTTTTCACTTGCATTGGATATAATCTGACATTTCTCGTTAAAGGGGGATGAAGAGGGAGGGAGCCCTTTCGCTTATATATAAATATATAATAATTGAACATTTCGGTAGAATTATTTTTATTAACGATTTTAATTAATAAATAGTATATTATCTAACAAGGGTGTAAAGTGTACTTTTACTCACGAGTTAGTATAGGCATATACTATTATTTGTATTTGGGTGTGTAAAGATAATGCTTAAAGTATACTTCAGATGCCGCGTATTAGTGCTTAAAGTGAATATTTACGAATTCTATAGGTGGTGTCAGGCGTGAAGTAAACAAGTTCCGCATGAATTGAAAGAGGCATGAGTAAAGTTAAATGCATAGCATTTTTTAAAATGCTTTTTCCTTTCCCTACGCAGGAAACGAAGAAAAGTAATAAATAAACAAAAAAAAATATATATATATACATATACGTATACCCTCACAGTCAACTATAAATATATACTTATATGCATGTATATAAATTAAATATATAATTGCATATATTACGCTTGTCTTTGTAGATGTTGATGGTTCTTTGTAAATATCATCGTCAACTATGTCTATGCAGTCATTGACATATATACATCATTGCCTTTTTTTTTTGTTTTTTTTTACTTTGTCGTTTACCTGTATAGAAAATTAAATGCAAATAAATACATTTGCTTAGAAACACACATGTATAAAATTAAAGGTTTGACCTTAGACTTGACCTACAAATTTATTTCAAGGTCAACTGTTTTATTTTTATTTTCATATTTTTTGTTTTAATGGGAACCCCATTTTTAAGGCCGTCAATTGATAGAGCGGGAAATTTCATGTTCGAAACGACAGTTATAAATGTCAAATATTAAAAAATCTTGAAAATCAGAAAAGATAATTACTCTATATAGAGTAAAAAAACAGACGTGCAACAAGACGTTCAAAAAGATGTACGAAAGGACGTGTGAAAGGTCGTACAAAAGGATGTACGAAATTGTCCGCTGAAATAACACGTCCTTTCGTACATCCTTTTGTACGTCTTTTTCCACGTCTTTTTGTACATCTTTTTGCACGTTTTTTTGCACGTATTTTTTTTAAATAGGGTAACCTTCGTATAACCTCGAAAAATAACTTCACGGTGAAGATGCTAAAGGTCGTTGGCTCCAAAACCCCTACTCTTACATTTATTCGACTATAAATCCCGAAAAAAAGAAATGTTTCAAAGAAAACATCTCATGGACGATTTTTTAACGAATTACTTTATTTAACCTTCTGAAGGTCACACTCTAACAATTTAAAAGTGATCGTTTCGGAAGCAAAATTTAATCCCCGCTCTTTCAGAATCCGATGTCAAAAATAGGAGGTTCCAGCTTGGAAATATCACGATGACCTTGAAAGAAGCTTTAAGGACAGATCGAAGGTCAAATTTAATGTCACCATCCTTGCATTTAGCCTACCTGACAACTGTGATCACCACTATAGATTCCGCGTTTATGAAAGTTACTTGAAAAATTACCTTGACCCTTTTCAGACATACTTTTTACCTGGGAAAATATTTAGCCGTCCCGGGACTTAATTGACACCCTATATAAATAAATTCAATTTTCAGACACCAAATTTGAAAAACAAATTTGTTTTTTTTTACAAACAATATAAATTACTTACTTTATGAAGTATTTTCAGGATTATCTGTTTTATTTGATGCTCCTGATCATAACGTATGTATAGGTTTATATTGTTTTGTTTTGTTTTATTTTTATTTTCATATTTTTTGTTTTAATGGGAACCCCATTTTTAAGGCCGTCAATTGATAGAGCGGGAAATTTCATGTTCGAAACGACAGTTTGTCAAATATTAAAAAATATTTTTCTCTTTCTAAAAAAAAAAAACCGGGAAAATTCAAACACCATCGTAATCAGCATAAAATTCTCTACAATATATCACTTAATATAATAGAGAGTAATTTGTTAATGTTAAGATTGGGAAACATATGGTATATATTCAGATTATTTATTAAAGAATGTACAGGTGTGCGGTGTGCAATTGTTTTTTCTTTCTCGTGTACTTGTATATAAATATGATTAATGGTCGCATGGGACAAAAGTGTTGAATAATTTCTGTTTTCATAGTTATATAATGTAGGTGAATAGCACTAATTAAAATTTACAATACATAGCGTGTACACAGAGATGTAAAATAATTTCATTCGACTCTTCCTATTTACCACTTCCTTTATTGCTTACTTTACTATATTTGCAGTTGACCTCTATTCTATTTCTGGTACTGGTGGCTATTTTTCTAGGAGACTAAATTGTTTCATGAATACGGCTGATTATATTTATTCCTTTTGTGCGTGACTAATAAATGCGCGGTGACTTTTATTGGAACTATAAATATTTATCACAATATCGAATTGTGCATATAGAGTATAGTGAGGTCATCGCGCGAAGTAAGAACATGAAAATCAGGCATATAGTTATTTTTCAAAGGTTTTTTTTTTTGTAATTCATATTTGTCGAAAATCAATGATTCCTTGAATTAAAAAAAAAATAAATAACGTTTCTTTTACATTTTTATAAGACAAGAAAAATTCAATCATGATATACCATTAGAATCTTGACATGCATATAAGTATGTGCATGTAATTGTGTATTTCTTGAAATCTATTCCGATTGATTCAGATTTTAATACAATGACTTTAGGATGGCATGTTTTGCTTTGATTATACCATTAATTGCGTCTACAGATAAAACGGATTTGACAAATAATCATTTTTCGACCGAGTCACCCTTGAAAACTGCCAATAATGCGTATGTGTATAATGTGTGTGAGTGATGTTTGCATGTGTATCTGTTTTATTAATTAAAATGCCTATAAAAATAATATTGCCGTAAATGACATTGCGACTTTGTAACCTTCTATGGAAGACAATTTTGTATATTAATGCGGCTAATTATAATGTTTATATTATATTCCGTGCAAGTATAATTTACGTAAAGGTAGCACAGTATAATTTTTTTTTTTAATGGTTTCCTGTCACGCGTTTCCAATGATATCCGGGAAAATGCGAGAATTTATATTGACTATTTTTCACTATTTTGTTTGACAATTTATTTTAAGCAACGAGTGTATTGAAAGTGAGCCAATTGTATTTTTAACGTTTTGGATATTTCTTTGTTTACATATTTTTGTGTAATTTTATATTTTATTTTATTTTTTTTTTTTTTTTTTTAGAAATGACAGAATATGGATTACATATTTATTGTACTTTGAAATGCGCAGGATGTTTCGATAATATACAATGTTACAATCTGCAATAATAGTACACAATGATCCATGACAGATATATAAATAAATCTTTTAATGGAACTTTATCAGACACAGAATTTACGATAGCTGCGGAATTTACGATAAATGCAGAGATAACAAGTACAAAAAAAAAATAATAACGTATGTCAGTATTTAAGCTTGACATAAAAGATTCAGTAAAGATTAGAAACAAAGCAATGTAAATAGTTTGTTTATTTTTTAATCTTCAAGGTGGTTAGTTGTACGATTATATTTTATTTATTTCATATTTTATTATAATTATTGTAATTATAAATATAAGTTATGTTATCAATACATTTTTTAGCATTTAGAATTATTTTGACTCGATTGAGTACAAAAAAACGTTATTGGTACAATGGTACTGTAGATAGTTGATGAAAGATCATCGGCATAAAAATGGAGATTTTTAGCTGAATTTATTTTTACATCTTTAAATTTTCTAAAATAAGAAATAAATTTTCAGATTAAAAAAAAATTTTCCAAATTAAAAAAAAAAAAAAAAATTTAGTTTTTGTTCTCGGGCTACATTTGTATTCAAGTTGTGCTGCAAAGCTCCTGAGCGACTTTTTTAAAACGTGACCATTTTTTTTAATTTTGTACATTTTTTAATACCGCCATTTTGTATGATCGAGTTTTTATAAAAACATATTTTGATACATGTATATTTTTGTATTTTTAACGTTGTACAATTTATTATTTTTTTTTGAAGTAAACAAGTTTCCACTCGAAAAAAAAAATGCTTGAAAGTATATGTGTCGTTTTGTGTTTGTATAGAGTGGCATAAAGCCTTCATTACATTCTGTTCTATATGAATGATTTTGTTTTTCTGAAAATATGAACAAATTCGTAAGTTAATTGAAAATTATACAGATTTTCTCATTAATACTTTGTCCTCTATCTTCTCTTTAATTAAACATTTGCCGGGTTTTGACTCTTCGAGAAAGACATTTCCTTACATTTTTGTTTGTTTATATTATTTGAATTCTGAATCGTATTTCGTAAAGAGTGATAATTGAGCTACTCTTGTAAAGGTGTGAATTTTCACTTTTTAAGAGTAACATTTCACTCTATTTGGAGTGTAAAATCTCCGACTCACTCCAATGTAGAGTGAAATTTCACTGCATGAAATTGAGAGATTGGAGTTTGATTTTTTTTATATTCGATTTTTCTTTTTCACCGTAACAAATCGACACAATTAATTGCTGATAAATTTGTAATACCTAATTTGATAAGAAATCTGGAAAATTTAATAACAAATTTTACGTCAAATTCCACGAAAATACAAAATTTTTTAAATTTAATCTGCTATTTATCTCGAGTTATGTAAATATAATATTATAGATGTGCAGGAAATTAACCCCTGAAGAGAGACTTTTTTAAGACGAGACATTTTTTGACGTTTCACTGCACCGCCATTTTGTGCGACGGATTTTTTGATAAAATATAGAAAAACATTTTGATATACCTTGTTACATCTGTTATGTAGCGCAGTTCATTAAAAAAAATTACCACTCATAACAAAATTATTAAATATTTTTCAAATTTCGTTTTTGTACTTTTTCAGTGACATTAAGGCTTTTTCATCAGCTTATTAACAATTATTTGTAAATCCGTCGAGAATTATGTATGGATAAAGTTCAGGATAAAGTCGAAAATAAATCATTGTCGTGAACTAGTCTAAGATGTCGATATGAATTTCTTTCAATTTGTGACTTTTCCTGTGGAAATTAACCGCGTCTCTATCATAGATATATAAACCAATACGCTTTTTTAATCGATGGTAGATAGTAATTGCAAACACGAGTTGAATAAAAATCCATATCACTGATTACTCAAGAATCATGCACGAAACATAAAAATATTTGCACATTGATATAGTGTGTGTATCAACCAATATTGAATAATGCATTAATATTTATTAGTCCTCTCTAGAAGTAATTTATAACATACAGATATATGTTTTTCGTAAAGCGTGATTTTTTAAAACAAAATTAGTTTCTTCTAGAATTTTGAACATTTTACAACTGTTACAGAAGTCCGCAAAATTTTCAATGCCGTCATCGTAAGTATTTTTTACTTAAATCGATACAATACTCAATCAGCAGAGGTAAAAGGGTGGATTAGAAGGAGTACAAAAAGTACTCTTGAAGTCCTCCTTTACGACGATTTCTCAGCTCATTTTTTACGTAATTCTTTAGGGGTTCTTTTCAGATCGTGAAAAGCCCAGCTCAGAAAGAGTACTTTTTGCACTCATTCTGTACATTTTTTCGCCTTTGTCGGTTGGGTAAAGAGCATCCATTTTGACAATTGTCAGAATTGAAATTAATATCTCCGTTTTTCTCGAAATAATTTTTCATTTTTAATAATTGTAAGAATAACAGAAGAAAGTAAAGAATAATTCTCATTCTTCTTTCGTTTTCGCCGATAATTCTGTATATAATGCATAATGCGTCAACTGCGACCATTTCAACTTAATATACCAGAATTATGACGGTCAACTAGTTTTTTTTTAGTAAGAGATTGAATGACTTAAATGAGGATTTAAATCCAATTCAAAACCAGTATACATCCTGACGCGAACTTAAGACGTTGCATTAATAAGCAGAAAGTCTAATTTATACATTATATATTATATATAAAAAAAGTACATTACAAATTTCAGGGTAATGTAAAAAAATACAGAAAGATGCTTTTATAAAGTCATCACATTTCAAACTTGAAGTCTTGAAGATGAAAGAATTTTGTGTACAATAACAGCATATCGCAGTGTTACCAAAAACTTACTTCATAAAAAAGAAACACTTAGAATCGCAAAACTTTGCAGAGTCTGATTTGGACGAGATTTGAGCAGGTCAAGTAAAGTTTGAAAAATCGTTAATGTTTTCTATTTCTAGTTTGTGATATATTTGATTGACATTATTAACGATCATTGATGATAAACGTTTTTATTTGATAGTTATAATCGTTAGTAGTATACCTGTCTTCTTTTAACAATAAGATTTACTATTATTCTCCCTAACTATTCATAGATGGCAAAAGTGATAAAAGTAAATGTTCATTTATTTTGATGTATAGGGAGGTAATTGTGAATACTGACGTCGTCCCAACTACGACGAGGTGGATTCCTAATGGTGCTCCAGAACCATATAAGACCAGTCTTGTTATCTCTAATAAAGAATATGAAAGGCTTGTTGGCGATGACATTAGGTATTGTCCGAGTATTGATAGAGGATTTCAATGTTTCATCGATGCCGTCATCTTCAACGTGGAGCTTGACGGATTGATATACGTCGTCGACGTGCATTCTGGCACGTAGATCGATATCTCGATCAAGGTGATCGAACAGAGGACCCAGACCCATGTCTATCAAGACATCCTTCAAGCTCAAGTCACTGGTCAAAGTCATTTTTGGCAAAGAAACGGCGCATTTCTGAACAACCATTTTATTTATCAGATTATCTATGAGCCGAACACTCAGGCTTTTCTTCAGGGAATCCAAAGCAAAATCGCCCTCGGCTACTGGCAGTAGTACATACATCGTTACCTATAATTAGATCGTATTTTATTTAGACGTTGCATCGATTGAAATTTGTATACATATAATATAGAAATAAATGAACAATTACATCGATATCCCGCGATCTCTTGTAGGGTACGCCCAGAATTTTTATGGATAGGTTGTGATCTTCATAATAGGGGTAGTCACTTACGTCATTCAGAAAAGTTACGACTTTGCTAACTGTTCCCGTCGAGGTGAAAGTACCACTGTAAATTTGTATAATGCACATTTAATTTGAGAAAACATAATTAATTTTTGAAATATTTACGTTTCGATAATTTATAACTGTAATTGATAATGTTTTTATTTTTACGAAAAATAAGGATAATTGATCTGAAATATGAGGACGATGATAAAAAAAATAGTATAGTAAACCTAGAAAATTCCGTAAATTTCTTTGCAAAGTGTCCTTTAAAATTCAAGGCCGATGCAACGATCACTTTGGAGTTACGAGATGGAGGTTCAGCGAAGATCGAAGTGATTTTTCCGTCCGTCACTAAACTTGCCCATTTATCGATAGCCATTTTTAATCTTGACGATCGAAAGTCAACATTAAAAACACGATATTTGTACGAATCTAGTAGAATATTCTTGAAATCTTCATCAACTGGGAAACCATCCTAATGATAGGAAAATAAGAAAATAGTTTGTTAAAGGTTGTTAAAGCATGATGTAAAATTGTGATCATAAAATAAATAAGATGATATGTTGATGAAACCTGAACAAAATATCCAGTTGCCTGATGAGTTTGCGGCAATTTACGATCCGCTACTCGTTTAGTAAATCCGTCGAGTAGCGTTCCGAGCTCTTTATGAGTATCTTTGTAGAACAGTGCCAATTCGGTGTCCAATTTGAGTACATTCTGCAATCGATTATAATTGTTAAGAGGCGCTGCAAAAAGGGCGATTAAGTTCGTGCCTAAACTCAACGGCGAGAAGATAACGTTGCCCGTCCTATTAAAATCAAGAAATACGTTCAAATCCAGGGCTAGCTCGGTAACTAATCTTGAAAAATCACTCTTTATCTGAAAGAAATTATTGTGATTAATAATAGGCGATATTCGGCAAGAAATGCTTTATAAAAATGGTGTAATGTAAATAATTGTATAAATAAATTATTAATAAGCTATAATATGATGGAAGCTTTAGCACTATATTTTGCGAATTTCTTATTGAGAAAAATATGTCTAATTTTTTCAAGATCCTGAACTCGAATTGTTTTGGTGAAAAAACAATATTTACGAAGAAACTACTTTTTTGACAAGTTGAGGTTTAGGAGAAAACAATTACTCTTTTGCGATTTTTCGATGGAAATAAAAATTCATTAATAATTCTGACTATATATATATATACATACTGTAAAGGAAATGTGGCACCCGATATGTACATATATGCAGATAATATTGTCAATATTTCAATTTTAGCTATTATTGTAAAAACTGCGGGTATACGACACTGTATATCCAGATAGAGCCAATCGTTTTCCTAAAATTTTAGTTAAAAAACAATATAAACCTTCAGAACTTTTTACGACTATAGAAATTTCAATCAACCGAAAACTTGTAACTATTATGATAAGGAGCATCATATTAGGCTATACTTATCACGACTTACAATTGTGAAGAGACGGTTGCAGATGTAAAGGGGACGTATGCAGAAAAGACGAGGACTTTCAAATTGTTGGACACTTGGTCAGTAACAATTTATAATATTTCTTTTATAATTACTTTTTTTAAATGTTATCTCTTTTATTTATACGATTTGTCGACCATTATATATTCAATTAAACCCTATAGCCTAAACTTTTGATTTATTATGATGCGTAAATAGTATATTAATATAGCGTATTAATAATATTCTACGCGAACGTATAGTAAAAGATGTCATTTTGCACCCTAGGTACGAAAAATATTATATAGGGTAAACCAGACAGTAGTCGGCCACCCGACAGTAGTCGGCCACTTCGCAAATTGTAGTGTTTAATGTTAAAATTTATAGGTAAAATTTT